>CAJQZJ010000638.1:0-35179 GCA_907164525.1 Lophiomys imhausi | reverse complement strand
GGTGACCAGCAGCTATGGTGGCACACATGTTGAGCTGTCCCTGAAGATACAGAGGTGACCAGCAGCTATGGTGGCACACATGTTGAGCTGATCCAATGTGCCTGTCCCTGAAGATACAGAGGTGACCAGCAGCTATGGTGGCACACATTTGAGCTGATGCTGTCTTTGGGGAGGACAGAGACCAAGCATATAATCACACAAACAAAATGATAAGTTCTGATAAATGTCAAAGCAAAAATGTGGGGAGATGAGATGGCACAGTGTGTGTGTGTGTGTGTGTGTGTGTGTGTGTGTGTCTGTCTGAGGAGGTGGAAAAATGCTGACTCTGCACTAAAGGAGAGCAGAGGCAAAGGCCCTGGGCTGCAGAGGTGTGAGGTGGTAGAAGAGCCGGACTGAGGTCAGAGCAGCAGGGGTACCCAGTGCTAGGCGGTAGGGATGGGGAGCAGGGGCAGCACAGACACTGGGAAGAAGTAGAGCCTGTGGACTGTGAGAGTCTTCTGCACCATTCACAGGAATGCACAGATAGGCCCATAGTAGTCACGTACATAGTGAGCGGAGTCTTGAGCAGACGTGACTACTTCTCCGAAGACTTTTCCGCACACCCCATAGGGCCTCAACTGCAGTCCCTCAGCTGGGGATGCTACAGTGTGTCTAACCAGAAGATAGCCATAGAATATATCGGTAGGAGCCAACTGTTAAGGGTTGAAGCCCAGCATTGTGTGTCATAAGCTGTGTGACTTTGGGCAAGCAACTTAGACTTTCTGTCCCCTGTTTCTTCATGTGTAAAAGGAGCATGGAAAGTGGTCAAAGGCCAGAGTGTAAGTGACAAATAGAACAATGCTTCTATTGCTCTTCTCCCCTCAAAGCTCAGAGACCATTACAAGGACAGAAAAGCAGCAAGAGCCAGAGGTCAGGCAGGACTGGAGTGGAAACAGTGCCCTTTGGACATGACTGGCCTGCTGTACTCAGGAACTCACAGTTGTGGTGGAGGCTTACACTAGCTCTAACCAGTCAATGGTACGGTCCGGGGTCTGGTGTGGAGAAGGGAAGGAGCTTGTGAGTCCCCACCCCTAGATGAGGAGCTATTGACAGCTGATGGCTCCTAGGGAAGGGGGAGTGAGTTATCTTTAGGGGTGTGATCCCGGGGGGGTAGACCCTGCCCCCAGGGAGAGGGAGAGGGGGGGGGGGGGGGGGGGGAGGGGAGGAGGAGGTAGAGGGCAGTACAAATTGGACTCCTTGGGTAGGATGTTGTTAGGGGATGAATCTGGTAGGAGTGGAAGGAGGAACAGGAGATGTATGGTCAAAATACATTGTATACATGGATAAGTAAACCTCTCAAAGAATAAAAACATTATATTATAAAGGAAAAGTGTTGAGGGAAGGTCTAATATCATTGCTTCTGATAGATTGAATTCAATGCTGAGATCTGGTTACCACCCCTTCTGAGGCATTCTCTTGATTGGTTAATAAAAATTGCTTATGGCCAATTAGCTGGGCAGAAAGCGTATAGGAAGGTGTGGGGACTTCTTGAGATTAGACAGGAACCCTGAGTACACTCAGAGAACCCCTCTCTTTCCGCTGGGATACAGAAGGAGACAGACTCTTGAGAATGCTGGAAGGTAATCACAGGCACATGGTGGTTTGGGATTAGGTGATCTGGGTTAACTTATAGTAGCTAATTGAGAGTCTGCCCAGTTAAGGGTTAAGCGTTAAAACATTAAAAGGTGTTGGTGTGTTTAATTATTGGGGAAAAGACTGTGGCGGCTTCTAGGCACTCAGTCCAAACAGTCCCGGGCCATTAGACTTCCAGACTTCCGGACTCCCCTTGAGCCCAGGCGAAGCTCCCGCCAAGCTGCTGGTAATTCTACTGGCCTAATATAACAACTTATATTAATTAACAGAGTTTAGGTTACAGGTGGTGTAGGCCACCCTTGGTCTGGGGGCTCTTTCTCCAGGATAAATTAGGCAACCGGTTATGGCAGGCCAGGACGCCCGCTGCTCTGCCAAGCTGCCGGCTATTCCACCAGCCTAATCTTACAGTTTATATTTACTAATAACTACAATAATTAATTAATTTTCAGTTTCATAAAAGCTTGTGGGAACTGTGTCACTTCAAAGCCTCTTGTGAGGCTAACCTGTGAGTGTCTACTGCACACGAGCACTCAGGAAGTACCAGCCAGTACCATCCCCCTGCCCCAACACTGCTCTTGGAAGACATCTCTAAAAGGTAAAACAAAATCAAAGTGTTTGAGTTAGACTGGTAAATATTTCCTAGAAAAAAAAATTCCCTAAAGGCTTCAACAAAGCAAACTAATAAACAGCAACAACAACAAATGTCCCGTTAACTTTCCAGCTGGAAACTACCTGTTCAGGAGGTGGTTAGCAGGAGGACCATGGGTGTACTTCCTAGAGAGTCCCTAAGCCTGCTGCACTCAAATGCAAGTCATGGAGAGTCTTGGAGTCTCTGCCAAGCATGCTATGTGTTAAGGTGGTTTATCTGCAATCCCCACTCAAGCCACTTAACCCCTGAGGCACTTTCTTCATGAAGGCATGGGAAGGTGTGAAGGGTGAAGGGTGAAGGTTTTTTGTTTTTGGGGTTTTTTTTGGGGGGGGGCTTTCCCACTCTTGTTTCTTTGTCTCAGTTCTCCTCCCCAGCCACATTAATCTGGTTGCTGTCAGGATGGCAGCTTCCATGTGTCTCTTCCACACAGATGATATTATTGTAGGCAGACAGACACCTGCCCCCACCCCCACCAAGGTGCAGGTACCTGTGGAGGCTAGAGATCAACCTCTGCCTGACTCTCCAGTTTGTTTTGTTGTTTTGTTTGCTTGTTTTTTGACAGGCTCTCACTTTGTAGCCCTGGCTAGCCTGGAATTTGCTATGTAGATAAGGCTTCCCCCAAACTCACAGAGTCCAGTACCTGCCTCTGCCTCTTGAGTGCTAGGATTAAAGATACCCCCATCTCCACTTTGTTTTCTGAGATTAGGTCTCGCACTGACCCAGCTGAGACCTGCCAATTTAGCCAGGCTGGCTGGCCAGTGAGCCCCAGGATCCTCTTGTTCCTGCCTCCACAGTACTAGGCTGACAAGAATATGTCACCACCATGCCTGGCTCTTTATGTGGGTACTGGGGATTGAACACTTCCTCGTGCTTATAGGACAAGGACTTTGCCCAATGAGCCACCTGTCCTTTCTTTTTCTCCCACTCTGTTCCTGTCTCTTTTCATGAACAAGGAAGTCTTCCTAGAAGCCCCTCACTCAACAAATGCCTTCCTGTCCCACTGGCTATGGAATTGACCTGTTAAGGACCCCCATCTATCAACTATTCTGGAACCACTTGTTGGCAAGGAACACAGAACAAGGTGGAAGGACCAGGACTCCTGGTGGCCCACACCCAAGGGTCCCACCCTTCTCTGAAATACATAGGTGACCAGAGTAGGACATCAACATAAGCAAAATAAAAGAATGTGTCTGGCAGGACCATGCTGGCAGAGAGAAGCATTACTGGAGGGTATGGCCACCAGCAGCATCTGGCTAGGCACTGAAGGACATCCACCATTGCCCTCCAAACCCCACACTTTGGAAGGGATGTGGAGAGAGTTAACTGGGAATGGCATGGACTTTCAAAGTCTCAAAGCCCACCCCCAATGACACACCTCCTCTATCAAGGCCACACCTCCTAATCCTTCCCAAACAGTTTCACCAACTGGGAACCAAGCATTAAAATATATGAGCCTATGGGGGGGGTGCTATTCTCATTCAGAGCACCACAGTTGTATTCCCCTGGCACCTAGAACCTTGCTATCCAATGTGGTACCCAGACCAGCAGCCCCATTACCAGAACCCTGTAAATACACTGATAGCATCCTAGACCTTGGGGTTGGGGATTTAGCTCAGTGGTAGAGGGCCTGCCTAGCAAGTGCAAAGCCTGAATTCACTCCTCAGCTCAAAAACAAACAAACAAACAAACAAACAAACAAAAACATAGAATACCCTGACCCAAAGCAACTTAAGGGAAGAATGAATGGGTCTATTTGGTGACACTTGGAGGTCGCAGCCCCTCATTGAAGGAAGTCAAGCTAGAAACTCAAGCAAAAACATGAGCAGAAATCATGGAGAAATACTGTTTTCTGGATCTCTCTGGGCTCATTCTTAACTGGTCTTTTTACATAGCCTGCTCAGGGAATGATACTTCCCACAGTGGCCTGGGTCCTCCTCCATCAATAGTCAAACAATCCACCACAGATATACCACAAGCCAATCTGATCCTGGAAACCCCTCAGTTGAGACTCCCTCGCCGATGACTCTACGCTGTGTCACATTGACAGCTGAAGTCAACAATGACAGGTACCATCTGACGTGCACATTGCTCTCCTCCTAGGAGTCTATCACCAGGTATATCTTAGGTCTTAACTTCAATAAAAAAAAAAATCCTTTCCTTTCCTCCTGCCATGTATAAATCACTGGATAGAAGTTAGTATTTAACATGGAAACTGCAGAGAGCTTTTTCCCCCCCTCTTTTCCCCATTTATCTGCATCTGTCTCAAAAAGAGGCAGGAATTAAGTCAGCGGGGATTAGAAAAGAAAATAGACCTATGTTGAGGCAACTGCTAATTAAGAACTGTCTTGAAGATTATTGGTTTAATACGGTGGGAAAAAAAAACAACCCCCCCACCCAAAGAGCATATTTTAGCTTTGATGAAAGATAGACAGGAAAACAGAAGTGTGTTTAAAGAATCCCTGACTGACTGGTAAATAGGCTTAAGCAATTTAAATCGGCCTCCAGTGCAGCTTCCACAGTGTGTTCTGTGTCATCTGAATTTCTAAACACCTGGAGTATATTTGTAAACATGGCAATCTAACATTTTATATCCAAATGAGCACACGGGATGATTTAACAGCTGATTGCACAGTGTGAATGATCCTGACAAACTGTCAGGTTGGTAAGTTGTGTAGATACGGGTCCTAAATCCGTCAGCACACAGAGATACATCACTTACACTGGCAGTCTGGGAGTTTGCAGCTCAGGGATCTTAACATACAAAGGAAGATTTGGTTTTAAGTCAGTATGGGTGAAATGGACAGTCAGGGAAACAAAGGGCAAGAAGGAATGATCAGAGCCAGATTTGCAGGGCAGAAGGCTCACAGCCTTCAAATCTTTCCTAAGTCATTGTGGGACACCTTGGCTGTTAAGTGCTGCACTTCTTGTAGGAAGCAATCGTTCTGAGGTGTGGTTCTGTTCAGGCATTAATCTCCCCTGAATGGTGGCTGTGTTACCCATTTTGTCTTTGCCAGGAGCCTGCGGGGGGCTGGTCAGTGAGCAGTAACAATGAAACCAGGAGGCAACAGGGGCAAAGACTTGGCTGCAGACACTGTATGTCCCCAAGTCCCCAACACTAACCTTGATCACCCACCTCTCTCCCTGACAGCTTGGACTTGGAGGCAGGAGCCTGACTTTTCCAACCACTGCCGTTATGGACAGAGTGGCACTTAACAGTGGGATTTGTCCCCTCCTAGCCATCTAGCAGGCAGTCTTAAAGAGTGGGGTCGGGAAAAATCAAGGCCAAAGTAAACAAGAGTTCAGGAAAGAAAGCCCTGTTGTTTTCAGGGAGGAATGTCAGCATCAGGGAAGGGTTGGATCCTAGGCGTAAGTCTTGGGAGGGCGTCAGGGGATGCCTTTCCTCCATCCCCCAGTCACCAGTCTGAGTGGGGTTACCAAGAACCAACTGACTGAAGGTGTTTGTGTAACACTGGCGTAATATCCACCAACTTCCCTCTTTATCTCCACATTGCTTCTCTGTCACTCACTACCAACATCTTTGCTGTGAGTTGTCAATCTATTTATCTGTAATTTATCCTTATCAGTCACTATCCTCTTTGTATTATCTACATCTGCCAATTAAGACAGTTTGGTTTACATCTCCCTGCTATTTATAACCATATATATATATATATATATATATATATATATATATACACACATACATACACACACGCATATATACATATGTATATATAATATATTATATATAATAATATATATTTATACTTATAAATATATATTTATATATAATATATATTATTTATATATTATATATATAATATATATATATAAATCATATGTGATGCTTAGTATGAATTGTCAGTGTGACAGAATCTAGAATCACTGGGCAGACAGGCCTCTGGCCAAACCTGTGGGGAATTATCCAGATTAAGATTAGCCTCTGAAAATGTGAGAGATTGTCATGTGTTAGTTGGTGTGGGAAGACCCATTTTCAAACCATGAACAGGACCATTCCCTGGGCAGGGATCCGAGGTCGTATGACGCCGAGAATGTGCGCTGAATGCGCTTGTGCTCACTGCTGTCTGTTCTTACTTGTGGGTGTGATGTGGCTGCTGCTTCGAGCTTTTTCACCTTTACTTGCCCGCTATGCTGGACTGTACCTGTGAGCTAGCACACACCCTTTCTCCCCTTAAGTTGATTTTGTCAGTGTAAGCGTGGGGACAGAAAAAGAACCAAGACAACTGTATATATTGTGTTTGTCTGGTCTGTCTTGTACCTTTATTGTCTGACCTGTCTATTCTTACCCTTGTCATCTTTATATCTACCATCTCTCTTTTAATGTCACCTGCATCTGCATGGGTGTCCCTGAACTGATTGGCACCGTCACGGGGTGCAGAAACACAGATATGGTTATAGTTCACTTCTCAGTCCTCCGATTGAACCACTACTTCCTCCACATTAACCAAAAAAAGTCAAAAATTTTAGCCAAGACATTGAGAGTACCTCATAGCCACTCCCCACTTTGCCCTTTTACCTTCTTTTATCTATTCCTTGCTCCTTCTCTCCCCTCTTACTTAGAAGTAACTGCTGGGCTGGGTGGGGGACTTCCCATTGACCCCTTTCATCAACCGCTGGTCTGCAGGTCCTTGGGACTCCTGGACCTCCTGTCTTCCTAGGCCCTGCCCCATCTCTCCCTGTCTCAGCTCTTACCCCCTTTCTTTTCAGTTTTTTCTCTGGAGAGTTCATCTCCGCCAGCCCACACCCTGTGGCTTTTGCTTTAGAGCTCCCACTCTCAATAGCCAAACACCAGCATGAGAGTTCCCTCTTACTGTGTCACGGTACCTCAGAGGATATATGACTGGATAATTTTTGTGGGACAGGGAGGGGGAAATGCCTAACCCCCCTACGTACTCAAGTAAATGTCAGGGCCCAGGCACTTCAGCCAACTGCCTCTGATTCTCCACCTGCATCTTTCCATGTTCATACTGCTGGCCAGTTTCCCCTCTGCATAGGGCTGCTGTGATTGGTGACCAGGTGCACAGGACATATTTGGAGGGCTGTTTACTGTACCACAGTGCTCATCAAATGGGATGTAAGCCCCTCCCCCAGTGTAGGGGGGCAGGGTCTCGTCTGATTTGCGGGAGATCACCAGGTCTTTAGCTCCTAGGCCAAGACTAGTAGGACAATGACCCTAGTGCAAATAGGACTTGGTGAGTCTCCATGGCCTTTCCCTCCTTCTGGGGCTAGAATGAGTCTTGGGTGACCAGAAGCCCCTCTGTGCTGAGTATTTGTGCCTGGGCACTGTGACTGATGCTGTTCCTCAGACCTCTTCATGACAACAAGCTCATGTATCTGGCTGTCCTGAGACCTGGCCCAGCCTGTCACAGGCAAGATTCAAGATTGTCTCTGCCAGTTGCCCACTCTGGGAGCTCCAGTCTCTGCTCTTGCACAGTTGGTGGGTCTTCTGGTCATTTGTAGTCAGCATCTCACAAAATATGGTGTCTCCTCCTATGTGGCTTTGGGATGGCTTCTTTCATGAAGGGCACCCTTTGCTTCTCCCACTTCTGTGCTTGTCCTATTTCTGACCCACTCAAGCCTCTTTCGGTTCTGAGTACCCAAAAGAAAATCGAGTGTATGTGGACACACTCCACCACACAGAGCCTGGCACGGCATGTTGTTTGGCATATCTGCTGAGGATGGGAAAAATGGCCACAAAGACAGGTTACCTTGGAGAAAGTTCTACTTTGAGGGAAGTAGTGATGTCAAGGCATCCTGCATAGAGCCTGGCGTGTTTCCCACGCTGACAGGCAGTTGAGAGTAAGTTAGTTTCTGGAACTGGGTTACTTCAGGATTTAATGAGATGAGATCTTTATCTGATTTCCCAAACTTCCTAGAAGAACACACTAAGAAAAAGTGGCTTCTAGTACAACTGGAAGTTCCTAGTGTGAGAGACAGGTGTCTACGTTAACCCAGGAGGAAACTGGATATAAAAGTAGGTTTTACTTACCTTAATTGTCATCTCAGAGGCTTACTGCTGAATCTTCTAACCCTTTCCAGTTCTCTCTGAACTCTGGCCGGCTGGCTCAACTCAGCTGTTGTGGCTCAGACTCCTCTCCAAGCTGGCTGACTCAATCTGGCTTCTCTCTTCTTCACTGTTTGACCTCAAACTAACTTTGGCAATTTGTTCTAATCTTCTGGCTCTTTGTTCTTTGGCTTCAGCTGCCTCTGCTTACCTGCACTGAACTTCATGAACTCACAAATGGACTCAACTCCGCTGCCCCACACTCACTCAACTGATCTGCACCGAATAGCACTGACTGAACTCTGTACTGCTCTTAAGTAGCTGTTCTCCTGAGAGTTAGGGAACAGCTACTTAAGAGCTGTCAAATTTTCATCTGATTCATCACTTTGTCTCTCCATTAGACATCACTGTTTGGAACTCAAGGTGTGTACTCAGGGTGTGTCTGTATTCCAGCCAGAGGGATTAAAGGTGTGTGGTGTGTCTGCATTCCAGCTGGATACACAGACCCAGGTCTTTGGATGTGATCCCTTACCAGAGTAGCCATGTTGCTGGATTAAAATTCCTGGACAATGGAGCTGAATATGTCCTTATACACCGTGGATCAACTCCAAGATGTGGTTGGGCTGGCATTTGGGTGTGAACTGGGTAGTAAGAGGCAGACAGCAAGAGTCAGAGTTGTTGAGGGATTCTGGGAGTTCTTATTGTTAATCCTCAACTCAGTCGGCACATTTCATTAACAGTTTTGCTTCCCAGATTTTAAAGGGATAATTCTTAACTCCCATATTAAAAAAGTTTATATTTTAGGAATTTTTTTTGTGTTAATAGAGAGTGAGCAAAGATGTGTTGCTATACGCAATAGGTAGTTCGGTAAGATTCACTGTGAAATCAACTGGAAGATTTGGTTGGGTCTGGTGTGATGGTTAGTTTTAAATGTCTTGCCACAATCTAGAATTACCTGGGAGGGGTCTTAATGAGAAATTATTCAGAAATTACAAGTCTTGATGAGGAAATATTTACAATTATTTAGATTTGGGTCAGATGATCATTTATCAGATTAATAACATTTGCCTTAAATGAATGAGAAGATATATCATGCTCGTGCATTCAAACACTGAGACTATTAAGATTTCAGCTTTTTTTCACGTTGGTTTTTAGGTTCAATACCATCTCCGCCACAATCCTGGCAGGGAGTTTTGCAGAAGTGGATAAGCTGATGTACTACCTGGTTTTGTGTATCAGCTTGACAAAAGTAAGAGTCATCAGAGAGGAAGGAGCTTCAGTGAGGAAATACCTCCATGAGATCCAGCCGTAAGGCATTTTATTACATAGATACCTGTTTGTTTTTGAGAGATAGAAAGGGTGTGGATCCAGGTGGGAAGGCAGATAGAGAGGAACTGTGGGAGCAGGGGGGAGGGGAAATCATAATCATAATATATTGTATGAAAAAAGTCTATTTTCAATTTAAAAAGGATTTATTAAAAAGCTGTAGCAGGGGCTGGAGAGATGGTCCTCTACTCACAACACACATAAACCAATTTAAATTTGAAGACTGAAAGCAAAGGAGAATATTTTCTTTATCAAAGACAGGAAAAGACTGCTTAGAAAATCAAAATAAAGTTGCATATGGTGGCACATTCCTTTAATCCTAGCACTCAGGAGGCGGAAGTGGGCAGGTGTCTGTGAGTTCAAGGTCGGCCTAGCCAGCCTGGTCTACATAGAGAGTTCCAATTCATTCAGGGCTGCGTAGTTAGATCCTGTCTCAAATGAAAAAAGAAGACAGGAAAAGAAAATAAAGTCATAAAAGATATCAATTTATCACAAACACTTTTCATTTTTTTAAAGATTTATTTTTATTGTCTTAAGAAGTTGTGTATATGTGTGTGTGGAGGAGTGTGCAGATGAATCCAGGTACCCTCAGGGGCCAGATGCATCAGATCCCCAGAGCCACATGGTGTGGCTGCTGGGAACCAAATAGTCACCATAAATGTAAGCAATATGGGTATAAATTGATAATGATGTGTCTGCCGTGCTGTTGGCTATCTGGATTAGTAGGGGTCAGTTGGAGTTAGTAACTTCATTCCTCGTAAAACTGTTAAAGATTTCTGTAAAGTGTCCCCTGTTCCTTCCTCCTGCCATGTTTTCTGTGCTGTTCAATAAATATGGATTTGTTGGGGACAGTTAGTCCTTAGTCAGGCATAGATAAACAGACACATAGGCAAGAAAGACTACAGATAGACTAACAACCACAAACTACGGAGTGGCCCAAGACCCAGGAAGAGAAGCGAAGAATTTGAACTTGGGCTCACTCTTGAACAAATGAATCCAAATGGGAAAAGTTGAATTTTCTTAGTGCAATTTTGAAGCTTCTGGATTATCTTTAACGTGTTTAGTTGACAAGAAGAGAGTAAAAAGGAAAGGGAGGGCAGAGGACGGGGAGGGGAAGGGAGAAGGCGGAAGAAGGGGTAGGGGAGAAAAACTTTGTGAACACTGGCATTCAGGAAGGTGTTGCCAAGCCAGGCTTCTGCAGTCCAGTTTCAAAGGTTGCCTCAGATTCCATAATGAGGGATATCTCATTATTTTAATCAATTTAAATAGCAAGTCAGATATTTCCAGTGTTCCCCAACACAAATATGCTTCCACGAACATCTCTGTAGCAGTGGCCAAGCTTGCTCCTCTCTGCTTTCCCTAAAGTAAACCCTGTGAAATTGCTCAGCAGACTTGAAGAACATTTTAAGGTTCTTAATACATATTAAAAAAATGTATTTGTTAATTTGTTAAAACAAACCATCAGAAAGATCTAAAGGAACTTGGTTCAGTGCTGCATGCCTGTGATCCCAGCAGTCAAGAGGCTGAGGCCAGGGGACCGGTGTGAGGACAGCCTGGGCTCCACCCTGAGACCCTGAGGCAAGCCTAAGACAAAAGTTGAAACTCAACAGCTTGCAAGCTAGGGCGGCTCTTTATCCACCAGCAAAGAATGACAGCGACTTTTACTAGAAAGTATCATGCTTTTAAAAAATTATATTTTTAATTGAAATAAACTTATGTCACTCCCCTCTTTCCTCCCTCCAGCCCCTCCTAGTTACCCTCCCTCAAACCTCATGTGCCCCATTCTCAGAGTGATAGCCTCTTTTTCATTGATTATTTTTGTTACAATCATAGGTGTATATATGCATGTGCTTGAACATATATATGTATGTATGTATGTATATATATATATATATACATATCCTGCTGGAGCTTATTTTCGTTGGTGGTGTGCATTTGGTTTCAAGGCTGACCCATCCTCATTAGACAACCAGTAAGGAAGAGAGTAACTCTCTTTCTTCCAGCAGTCCCATGTTTAACTTGTTGTTGCTTGTTTTGTTTTTAACACACATATCATAGTGCACACGGGGAGGTCAGATGGCAGCTTGCAGGGGTCAGTTCTCTGCTTCCACCATGTGGGTCCCAGAGGAAGAACTCAGGCTGGGAAGTAAGCACTTCTCCCTGCTGAGCCATCTTGCCGGCCCATGTTTGCCATTTTTTTCCTACTCTTGATAGACGACAGTGAGTCTATAATTTTAGTGTTTTCTTCATTATAAAAGAAAATCATGCTAAGTACAGAAATAAGAAACAATCTATGGTATAATGTTTATGTGCTGCTTCAGGGGCCAGATTTGGGGGTTGCTGTTTTCTGTTTGGCTTTGAGACAAGGTCTTGCTGTGTAGTCCAGTCTGGTCTTAAATCCTCCTCCCTCAGCTTCCCAAGCACTGGGATTACAGATATATACTACCTCGTCTGGCAGCACCTTGCTTTTATCAGCCAGGCACTCAGATGTAGTCAAAATATTTGTTTTTCTATGATGGCCATAAGCTTGCTTTTAAGCCCTACTCCAACTCACTACCTGTTGTGAACTGAATATTTGAGTGAATATCGGTCATGGAGAAGCTGGGACCCCTAGTGTGGCTGTACTTGGAGAAAAGAAGACGTTCAGGTTAAAATGGACCCACACACAGAGTACAGTCCTGGTACAGCATTCTTCTTGAGAGAAGAGATTAAGTTCAGTCTCCCTGTGCAGAGTCAGCCCCTCCCTCCCAAAGCTATCCATAATAATTCAGGAGGTCTCAGAATGAATCCTACCTTGCTTGGACCCTGATCTTTGAGAAATCAAAGTACAATAATGTTCACACAGCTCCTCACACTCCCTCTCCTCTCCTCAGCTCAGGGCCTGGGGCCTTGCTCACCTTCAGTAGGAGGCCTCCTTATTTCCACAGGCCAAGGCCAGATCTCCAGGCTCCTGTGAAACCGTAGAAACTGGCAGCGGTGCACAATGGCACCCTCTGGAAGCAAGCGAGCGGCACCCATCTGCAGAGCGAGTTATGGACCTGGAACCAACGGGCGGTGACGGATTTCCAACCAGGGAAAAGCCTGGATGTGAGTATTAACAGCGCAGAAAATGTCCTGGAAACCGGGCCAGAAAGCACCCAGCAGGTGTGTCCTTGCTCAGCTTCTCGGAGATGCTTCTTCGTCTCGCTGTTAATCCCAATTTAATTCTAGCCTTATTAAAGACTTAAGGATTTATCCCCACCCCTACCACCCCCCCTGAAAACCAGATGTACAAAACGACCCTTATTTCTGCCATTTTTCCTGTCCCCAGTGCCTGGGCAGCCTAATCTTTTTTATATCCATGTGGGGTTACAGAGAGCTGTGCAGCGGCTCTGTCTTTGTCTCTCTGATGAATCTCCAGGACAGGCACCCGAGGGAAGACAGGTAACACAGCATCACTGTTGAAATGCGACAACAGACTCCAGCACTGTTCATCCCACCGTCCCTTGCTGCCTCATTTATACTCCACCCAAAAAAATTGTATGGAAGCTATTGGCAAAGACAGTCATCACAAACAACTGGCTAATGGAGACAGAAGAGCCGAGCCAACAAGGATCTCTGTGCTCCTTTAATCCAGCCCTTGCAAAACACCGTTGAGCTTATGTGATTCTCCAAAGGAAACACCAGGAGTGAACACAAGAGACAATCACTGGAGAACTCACTGTGGATGAAAGCCAGGTGACCATTGATAGCCATTGGCAAGGACTTGCTTTTACCCTGTTTAAGAACACTGTAGGGTGAGGGGATAAAAAAATTCATATTTCTACCACAGGCACGTTTTCATGAGAAGATCAACAATTGTGACAAGTCTATCTTTGGAAAGATCAATATTATATTTCTCTAACCAAGCACCTATTTAAAAAGATCTCAAACTGCATGAATGATATGAGAATAATTTTTTATTTTTTATTGTTTGAAAATTACATGATGTGTTTTGATCAAATCCACTCCCATTTCTCCATTCTAATTCCTCTCCTCCCCCCCCCACACCCCAACACCTTTTTTTTTTTAACAATGAACTTGGAGCATTTGAACAGGGAAGTGAGAAAAATACTCGTGAACTACATCATAGCAAGGAGTAAGGTGTACTAAGGCTTTGGGGATAAAAAGAACTGAGACTACCTTAAGACCTTGGTTCTGGGGACTAGGGAGATGGTAAAGTGTTAGCTCTGTATGCCTGAGAACCTGGTATTGGTCACAGGGACTTCCTCTGAGGAAGAGAATAGGATGTAAGAATACAGGTAAGGAGATCAGATCAGATCACTGATGGCACACTTTACAAATAGGAAAAGCTTTGGGTCCAATGAGGACAAGTTAGAGGTCGTGCCTTCATTTGTTGGGCTTTGTTGAGTCAGAATAAGAAGGTTGAATGTTGGCCTGAAAGGAGGTGCAGAAGTTTGCCGCTAGGACCCAGCTGTGGGGAGATGCCTGGACTCTGGTACCTAGGATTAAGGAAGCATTGAGAGCCATCTTCTCAAGGTGTGTGATACTTTGTTTTGAGCTAACAAGTTGGCTACACTGCAGCCTGTTGGTCAAGAACTTGACTTTCAGTGTCAAACAAACCTGTTCAGGTCGTACCCTGTTCCCTGTTACATGTGTGGCTTTGGAAAGCTCACTTCAATTCTCAGAGCCTGTTTCCTCAGTTGTAAGATGAGGCAAATCACAATGGCTTGCAGAGGTGGGTGATTTCATGAGTACTTGGCTTCAGCACCTCACAAAGAAATGGGTGTGTTCAAAGGGAAGGAGTTTGGAATGTCACGGGCGGGTGAGAGCTTGCAGTGAGAGAGATGTAGCTGAAAGGATGCCCTGAAGGGTGGAGAAAGAACACATGGCTTCTCTCTCGTGGGAGTTTTGATGTGTACATCAAGAGGAGCAAGCAGTCACCAGGTAGAAACTGTAAGGACAGATCTGGAATTTGTTGTAAAGAAAAATTGTGCAAAGTTAGAATTGGTTGTGTTGGAAGGTGGACGGGTAAGTTTCCTGTTCTGGAAGTATTTAAGTCGTGACTCCATGATTTCTTGGCCAGTCTCAGGGAGTGAGGCAGGCATTAGTGGGGGGTCTGGATGGGCCAGTGTGGTTAGTGACCTCTGTCTCTGCCTCTTCCTTAAGCCAACCTCCATACTTGAGTGGGAATTCAGCTCCCCTCTATGAGTTTCCTATGCCAACCATAACAAAGTTAGTGTCTTAAATGATTTATTCCAGCCCAGATCTGGAGGTAAGACTGCTGAACAAGCTGTCATTGACAGTGAGCTCGCTCCCTCCTCGGGCTCTAAGGGGAGATCCTTTCTGCCTCTTCTAGGTCCTGGCAATCAATCATTGTCACTTCTAGTATGACTGTATCACACCAGTCTCTTCCATCTTTACAAGTAATGTAATAAGATTTACAGTGACTGGATTCAGGCCTACCCCAACTCCAGCATGATAACATCTCAGGAACCTTCGAGAATCTCATCTTTGAAGACCCTCCCTTTTTCAGGATGGACGTGAATTTGAAGCACATGACTAAACTTATTCCCATTTCATTTTGGATGAGTCCCCTTTTCCTTCAGCCATAACTGTTTAGCACAAGAAGTTGCTGTGATTTCATTCCCTGGTAATTTGCCAGGAATATTTTGCCAAATATAAACAACCTCTAGATTCTAAAGATTCCATCTGTGGCTGGGGGCGTGGCTCCGCAATGTAGCATGTGCTCAGCATGTGTGAGGCCCCAGATCTGATTCCCAATATTATGTTCAAGGGGGTGAACACACACGCGCGCGCGCGCGCGCGCACACACACACACACACACACACACACACACACAGCCCATACCACATATACCACATGTATACACACCACATTTAAACAATCAGCTGATACTTAGAATTTCTTGGTCTTAACACGTTGCTGTCCAAAAATTTTGAGAAAGATGGAGTGAAGGAACAATTCCAGAACATAAGAGTCTCTTCCTGTGGGAGAGGCTGTCTCAGGAAAGGTAGAGTTGATGTGCATGACACCAGGAAGAGCACACAGTCACTAGGTAGGGCTCTAAGGCTGTCCTTAGGGCTTTGGAGTTTATTGTCAAGCAAAACAGTGAAATCACAGCCTTCCCTCTTGCTGCAGGGTTGACTTGACCTCTTGCTGCTGTTGTCGATTCCTTCACTGATACCAGAGCCAGCATTTTCAGACTTCTATCCTGGACTAGGGACCAGAAGCTCAGGAAGTATTCAGGTTTTGGGGGTCAGATTAGGACTGATGAGTCACCCAGCCTTGTAGTTACAAGGGCACCCCACCCCCAAGTGAGAGACAGTCCTGTGGGACCACTCCAACAGCCATAAGAACCAAGGGAGGACTTTCAGGTTCTCAGCTTTCAGGAGTGATCTTCCTCTTGCTACTATTTTAAAGCTGACCTAATACATTCTCTGTCTCTGTCTCTCTCTCTGTCTCTGTCTCTCTCTCTTTCACACACACACACACACACACACACACACACACACACACACACACACACTTGTTTCTGTGTCCCATCCTGGGTCACCTCCCTCAAGCAAGTCTCTACTCCAGCAGGGACCATTTTTTACCATAGGAGAAGCTTCACCCCCTCCATGTGCATGCCTTCCAACTCACACCCTTTCCACCCTACCCCCACCCTTGAGAACCAGCTGGATGGAGCACCCTCCTCCCAGAGCCAACTTTCAGCCCCATGGCATCAGGCTTCCAAGCCCAGAGACTTAAGCTCCAGTCTAGCAGGACGCTCCTACCAAGTCTCAGCTGCCTCCAAGCACTTCTGCACCTGGGTGAGAAAGGTAACTTCCACTAAGCTCTAGCATGATGGAAAGGAAAGAAGGCAGGGTGGGGGAGGGGTTGAGGGAAAGAAGGGAGAAAAAGAGAAGAAGGCAGGTAAAGGAGAAAGAAAGAATGGATGAAAGAAAAGAAAAAAATGTTTTCTGCAGCGTAAATATTCCCACCACCATGAATTTCAAGCTAGCAGCATAATTCACTGAACACATAATTGGGGAGAGATGTACAAAAGGCTCTTCTGGAGTACTAACAGCCAGCTGCCTCACACCAGGAAGAGTAATCACAGAGTCACCAAACTCAGATAGGCTGCCTCCCTGGGCTGCTCCTGAAGCCCATTGCCATAGCAGCCAGGGACCTGGACGGCCAGCACAAAGGGAGTCATTTCAGAGGATTTTGACAATTACTTACAAAACATAAATGAATTAATGGGTATAAGATTATACCGCAATCAGAGAAAAGGAGGAAGGAAGCCCAGAGACACAGATGGGGCCACCTGGAAAGACCTGGGTGCTTTGCTCAAGGGATGAAGCAAGCCTAAACCAGTCGCTTAAGGAGGGCATTCTAATTTCACTGCCTCAGCCCCCCAATCTACTACACTGTTCCTTTTTGGACTAGTCTCTAGTGGCCTGGAATTACTCTGCTGTATTAGTTTCCTGATGTTGTGATTAAACACCATGATCAAAAACATCTTATAGAAGAAAGAGCTTGTTTAGGCTTAAAGTTCCAGAGGGAGAGAAATCCATGATGATGGGAGGATGGGGGAGGCAGGAGCAGGAAGCTGAGAGTGAACTCACAGCTCAAGGCAGAGAGGGTGAACTGGAAGTGGCTGGAGGCTTTTTTTTTAATAAAATTATTTTTATGATTTTTATTTTTATTTTATGTATTTATTTTATGTATAAATTAAAATTATTTTTATGATTTTTATTTTTATTTATTTTATGTATATGAGTTGCTCTATCTGCATGTGCACCTGTAGCCAGAAGAGGGCATCAGATCACATTGTGGATGGTTGTGATCCACCATGTGGTTGCTGGGAATTGAACTCAGGACCTTTGGAAGAGCACTAGCCAGTGCTCTTAACCACTGAGCCATCTCTCCAGCCTGTGGTTGGAGGCTTTTAAGGCCACCCCCAGTGATGTACTTCTTCCAGTGAGGCTGAACCATGTAAATCTCCCAAAGAGCACACTAACTGGGAATCAGGTGTGCAAATTCCCAAGACTATAGAGACATTTCTCATCCAAACCACCTTGTTGAGCATCCTAACTCCTGGAAATCCAGTATTTGGAGGAGATTGGCATAGAAAGTTAGGGGGAGAGTACAAAAACGTACATAGTGGCTCCCAAGCAGGGCCTGAACACAACACTATTTTTAGTGCAAATGAGTATGGCCCAGAGGAGTCTCCGTAGCCTGTACCTCTGCTTCTTATGTCTGCTGAGGTTGGCAGCCATGATTTGTGTGAACTGTGGCTCCTCTGTGGGGAACAGACAAGTCCTCTGTGAATGTGTGATTCACACAGATAAGGACCCCCGGGGTTCAGATTCAGAGAGAAATGGCAAACCTTTTCCTGGGTCAGGAAATAACAAAGCCTTTCTGTGGTTCATGCAGAGATTCTGACAGTGTGTGCAGAAGCTGTCACCAGCAGCGTCCCCTCCCAGATGACTGCAACCTGATACTGACTGCTCCCTATAAGACCTCCTACTACTGAGATCAGCTTAACCTGACCTGGGGCGCAGCTATACACAGTAAACCCGCCTTTCCCGTTCAGATCTTAAAAAGAAATGTGCTGAGTTTCTGGTCTGTGTTGGTTCATCTCCATCACAGCACATAGCCCGCCAGATCCCAGCTTTTCTGAACGTATGTCTGTGTCTACCCTCTCTTCATTCTGTTGTTCCCCCAGTCAGGTCAAACCCAAAGCTGTGCACGTTGAGGCATTCATCCGTTCGCATCATCCCCAGCAATGTCTCTGAATGTGCCACTTAAGTATACTGCAGTCATGGACGTGACCAGTCTGCCTTTGACTTTGACTGTGAGCAGTAGTTCTGCGTGTTGCTATGGGGACGGTACTTGTTTAACTTTTAATGTTTTGAATCTTGTGGCTATGTTTTCTAAGAGCTTAGATAATAAAACATAGTGATTACAATATCAACACTAGGTGTTTCTCTCATATACAGAATCTAAATTTAACTCTGTGTGTATGTCTGATATGGTATGGTATGATATAAGATATAATATGATAGGATATATAGGATATGATACAGAAGGTGTTCTGTTGTGGAGGATAAGGAGGGTAGGCCAGAGGGAAAGCAAGGGAAGGGGAAAAGTTGTTGGGAGGGAAAAATAAGAATAAAGTGCAGGGTGATGGAGAGATATCTCCACAGTTAAGAGCACTTGCTACCCTTCCAGAGGACATGGGTTAAGTTCCCAGTGCCCCATACAGTGGTTGACAACCATATGTACCTCCAGTTCCATGGCACTGGACGTTCTAGTCTGGCCTCCTCATGCACCAGACACACGTGTTGGTGTACATGTATGTGTGCAAGTCAAACCCTCATACCCACAAATTTTAAAAACATGTTTTTTAAAGAACAAAGTGCAATGATACATAATGTCTAAACACATTCTTTTATATCCTAGCTAAAAATGTTAATTGAAAAAGAAAAAAATCCGTATTACCAATGCCAGCATGTGACTTCATACATCACTGTATTATTGTGTGTGTGTGTGTGTGTGTGTGTGTGTGTGTGTGTGTGTGTGTACATATGCGCTGGCACTCATGTGTGCAATTGCCTGCATGTGGACACTTGACTTCACTTGTCTTTTGAAATTGCTCTCCACCTAACTATATTCTTTGGATCGAAGGCAGAAGATACCATAACTTGATTAGAGAGGAAATCATTTCAAATCAGAGGGGCTGAGGTTATAGCTTAGTGGTAGAGTGCTTGCTTAGCATGGAAGAGGTCCAGAGTTGCATAAATAGATTATGACATATTCATTAAGAAGAGCATTGAATTATAATTGAGCACGGCAGAGAAGGGATGTGAAAAGCTCCTGCAGAGGTCAAATCCCCAGTTCCAGGAAGACTCAGCTAAGCACTTATTTTTAAATGGAAACAATAATGAAGTTTTATTTTATTTGGAAAACTGGGGGATAGAGAGGGAGGAGGTCATAACTTTTCAATGGAAAGAAAAAATTTAAAAAGGGAAATGGACATGCCACCCCATGCCTTTTGCTATACAGTTACCATGTGTATTTAGCTGTGAGAGGGTATGTATGTGCACATTATGATATGTATAATTGTACTTTGTTCTTTAAAAAAAATTTAAAAACATTCTGTGGGTATGAGGGTTTGGCTTGTACACATACATGTACACCAGCATGTGTGTCTGGTGCATGAGGAGGCCAGACTAGAACATCCAGTGCCATGGAACTAGAGTTACATATGGTTGTCAACCACTGTATGGGGTGCTGGGAACTTAACCCAGGTCCTCTGAAAGGGCAGCAAGTGCTCTTAACTGCTGAGATATCTCTCCAGCCCCCTGGACTTTATTATTATTTTCCTCTCCCATAGTACAGAGTTCCATGGTCAGAGTTCATATAACAGTGGAACACATTTGCCATCTTTGAGGTGTGTTCTAGAATAAATTTGCACCTCTTCCCACCCAGATGCTGAGCTGCCTGCTCTTCCCCAAGGCTCCTGTGCACAGTGGAACCCTGCCTGAGGTAGGGACTTGATGGTCTCAGGTGTCTTCCTGAGACAACCCAGAGAAAAATGAGGAGGGTCAAAATAATGTGCATCAATTTTCTGTGTAAATCCACTGGATTGCTGTAATCATAGAAGATAAATTCTTCCCTGCATATAGTGAATCTTCTGCCAAATTCAAAGCTGTATATGGAGAAGACTCCTATGTGCAGTGCCCAGAGAGTCTGGTTCATACTGGGCACGCTCACACATGTACCACTTTCTCCAGCAGCAGCACAGTTCCGTGTGAGTGGCAAGGTAGCTTCCCAACTACCCAAACTCTCTTCCTTATGCCAATATTTCAATATTGTATTTATTTTCCCCACTGGATTGGTGGATTCCTTCTGACCAGTGAAAAATTCATGGAGAGCTACTATGGTGCGGGCAGGAAGCAGGGCACACCATCATCTTCCAAATCACTCATTTTACAAACTGTCCACAGCCATTGATTTGCACTCAGCTGAGTAAGCCAAGTACTTCTGAGTCAATCAAAACAGTTGTGTCTAGTGAGAACTATTTGGTCAAAACTGACTGTTTCTGCACCCCAGGCACACCACGTTCAATCAGTCTTTTGGTTGTGCTGTAGACGATAAACAGTTACAATTCCCAGTTCAGTGTTTATCACTACATGTCTTGTAGGGACACCAAAGAGGGACATTTTGTTGAAAGGCGTGCTTCATGGTCCCTCACACAGCAGCACTGGTTTGCTTATCTCAAACCAGCCATTACACTTAAACTTACATATTTTTATTTGTGTGTGTACACGTGTGCTAATCTATGTGCATCACACATGTGCAGAGCCCTGCTGAGGCAAGAAGGAAGTGTCAGATTCCCTGAACTGTGGTTACAAGGGTTTGGAGCTGTCATGTGGGTTCTCAGAATTGAACCAGGGTTGTGTCCAAGAGCAGTAAGCACTCTTAACCCCTCAATCATCTCTCTGGATCAAATTGTGCTTTTTTTTAAACAGTGCCCAAATTAAAGAAAAGCATGGGCTTCTACCACTCTCTCCCTAACTCTTAGGATATTTAATTTAAAGAATGGAATTTCAAATCTTATTGAAATCTGTAAAGAGTTTCATGAAACTGCAGAAAACACAAATCCAAAGTTGGTAAATTTTGTGAACAAATAAACAAACAAAAGACTCAGACATTTTTTTAAAATCTATTTCACATTTGGTAGATAGTAAAAGTATACATTTTGGCAAATTCTTTTTGCTCTACAAACTTGTTACAAAGAAAATGATTAGTTTTTTTTCTATTGCTATGATAAGGCACCACGACCAAAGCAACTTATAGAAGGAAGGGTTTATTTTGAGCTTATCATTTAAGAGCATTAGGGTCCATGATGGCAGAGCGGAGGTAGCAGGCGGCTGAAGCAGTAGTCAAGAACTCACATCTTAAACAGTGAACAGGAAACAGAGGGTGAGAACATATTGGGGATGGCTGGAGGCTTTAAAAACCTCAAAGCTCACCCACCTCCACCAAGTCCACTCCAATAAACCTTCCCAAACAGTGACCAACTAGGAACCAAGTATCGAAACAACAGGACTACGGTGGACACCTCATTCAAATACCACAGTCTACGAACTTGTTACCAAAGAAAATGAAGAACCCTTTACTTGTCCCACCCTGGAAGGACACTGATTTTCTTTGACCTCATGCTGATGTTAAGGTGTGCCCCTGCAGGTATCCTGTTATACATATTCAATACAGAAGTCAATTATCACATGTGATATTCAGCACTTTATTGATTATAGACGTATCCGAGATGGTCTGTCTGGCTGTGGGTCCCTGCCAATATTTCGAATAGGTGTCTGGACTGGGCTGGGAGACTGTTAGGTGTGTGCTGTATACTTTTCTTCTTCCTTCTTTTGTTTCATGTGCATGTGAACAAGTACATGCAGGTGTACACGCTTGTATGCATGCGTGTATTTTACTAGATTGCTCTCCATCTTCTATTTTGAGACAGGGTCCTTCACTGAAGCTGAAGCTTACCAATAAGCTATGCTGGATGGTCAGCAAGCCCCTAGAGTCCTCCTGCCTCCTCCTTTCCTGAGCTAGAATTACAGGCTGGCACACTGTCATGCCAGGCTTTTTAATGTGCTGGGGATCTCAACTCAGACCTTCATGCCTGCACAACATGAAGTCATCTCAACTCCACTCAGGATATTCTCAGTGTGTAACTGGTTTGTAGGGATGTAACCTACAAACACCGTACACTGAGGAACATCCATAATACCATCCAATGTGCTTCAGAGTATACCATGATGAGCATCAGTCATACATGGTGGCTTAGTGCCATATCCCAGTACCTTGTATCTGAGGCAAGATTGCTTTGAGTTCAAGACCAGCCTGGGCTCCATAGTGAATACCAAGCTATACCCAGAACTACCTAGAGAAACACTGTCTCAAAATACCATAATCAAAACCAACCAAAATAATGGCCATTTTGGACCAATATCAGTGCTACTTTGACAACTCCACATCCCCTGGAAAACAGCCCTCTGACTTCCATGGCGGTACCAGCATTGTCTCAAGGCAGTTTCCTACTGTCTGTTTAAGAAACAGTTTCATTTATAGTGTCTGTCCCAGCATGTATCACCTGTGTTTGACCTTTCATGTACCTGCGTCCAAATGTATGCAACAATCCTAGGGTTCCATTTTCTCACTATCTATAAAACTAAAACAAAGCACAGATTTGTTATGGGACCCAGCAATCAAGATCTAAAAGTGCCTGGAAAATCCTGTGATTAGGTAAGTTCTTGGTGTTTTTCTCTTCTCCTGCTTATACTGCTGGAGCCTTTTTTTTTTTTAAACAAAATAATAATTCTCTGAAGTTGGGCATCTGATTCCAATCCAACAGTGACAACCATTTACTGAGGGCTGACTGTGTGCCAACAACTGTGGGGAGTGTGTTCTACATGGATTATTTCATTTAATCTTTAGGATAATCTTAGGATGTTTACACAATTGGTATGTCTTTTGGATGAGGCTATTAGGACTTAAAGCATTAAATAGCTTGGCCCAAGTTTACGTGACTAAACAGTAGATCTGGGATTCGAACTCTGGAAGTCTGGCTCAGCCCCTGCCTTTAATTGCTAAGCATTCTGATTTCCTAACCATAGCGCTTTGTAAAGCCAAGATAACTGGACAGCTCTTCCTTGTAAGGAGATTAAGAAGGGGCACTGCCAAATAGTGACAAAGGGACAACAGTCAGGAATATTGAACTCCATCAGGAAGCATGCTTTGAGTCTCTCTCCTGTATCAATGCAGACAAATGGTAGATTTGTTTTAATTACATGCTCATAACATAAAAGCAAAAGGAAAGTACAAAACATTCATGAACAGAACTGAAGGATGGACTGACAGTCCCAGCCTGCTGGACTTGGGGACAGTTAGAGGAGGCAGGAAGCTTGTCTTACAGGAATGAGAACGCTCTGTGTAAGACCAGGGCACATTCAGGGCTGAAGTGAGGCTTCCTCCTCACAGATAGGATAGAAAATGTTTCTGTCCACCCCTGGCTTCACTTAAGATTCAATAGCCAGTCAGGAAGGAAAACAAACAGTGCTGCAGCCAAGATTAGAACCCAGCACCCCCAGAAATCCTGGGAGGACAAAAGCTTCTGAAACAACTCCATTTGGCTGTGAACTAGAGGCCTTCAGAGAGAAGGCAGGGACAAGAAACACTCCAAAAGAAATGGCCAGGACAGAGCCAAGCAATGGCCGTGAAATGAGGCAAAATGAAAAAGAATACGTTTTGTCAAGTTCATGTGTAATTTAAAAAGTAAACAATCAGAAGAACATGGAAATAATGTTGTAATGTGAAGACAGTTTTAAAAACCATTGGGCAGGCCTGGTGAGGTGGCTCAAAGGGTGAGACACCTGCTACCAAGCCTGAAGACCCGAGTTCGATCACCAGGACCCACATGGTTAAAGGAAAGAATCAACTATTGAAAGTTATTTTCTGACCTTCATACACACTGTGGCACATACATATGCGTTCGTACACACACAGAGAGAAATAATAAATGTTTTGCTTATTTATTTGTTTATGAGAGAGAGAGGGAGAGAGAGAGAGAGGACATAGAATTGGGTAGGAGAATAGAAGGGGAAGATCTGGGAGGTGTTGGGGGAGGGGAAATGCATGATCAGAGTATATTATATGAAAATTTTCAATTAAAAAATCAAGAATTAAGCATAACACGCGGGGGATTGTACTAAATAAGTATTTTTTGAGTTAAAGGAAGAGTATTATGGGTTTTTTATGAAAGATTAAAAAAGATTCAACAAGAAGTTAAGGACATGAAGCATATAGAAATAAAAAGAAACAGATGAGTATTAAAAAGACAAAATCTTGAGTTAAAAGGATACAGGAGCTAATGACTCAAATGTACAAAGCCCAATCGATGGGATAAACTGTAGGCTGGATGGACGAAGAGTGAATCAGTGAACTGGAAGATCATTATAGAGGAATTCATCCAGAATAATAAGTCTTCAAATGGCCAACAACATAGGAAAGTATTAGGCATTATTAGCCTAAGATCTTACTTTAAAATGACAAGTAGATACTGGAGGCAAGTTGATCCTAAAGCAAATGAAACAGTACTATTGAAAATATCAGTATATAGTAGGATCTCACTTGTGGAGCCTGCCTCAGTCAAGGTGTGCTAGAGAGGCAGAATTAATACCATGGGTATATTTATGTACAAAGATGTTTTTATTATAAGGAATTGGCTCATACGGTTTTAGATACTGTTGAGTCCCAGGGGCTGCAGGATGATCCTGCAAGCTGGAGACCAAAAGCAGGCTGTGCAGGTCCAGTCTGGAAGGCAGCAGAGAGATGCCCAAAGGGTCAATGTTTAGTTCACATCTGAAGACAAAAAATTCCAGTGTTGGCGTGGGGATTCTCTCTTGCTTCGGGGGAGGTCAGTAGTTTCTTTCTGCCCAGATCTTCAACAGGTTGAAAAGGGTCCACTCATAATTCAGAAGGCAGTCTGCCTGATTCAGTCCACCGATTAAAATGTTAATCTGGTTCCCAAAGCCCAATCATGGAAATATCCAGAATGTTGGACCAAATTTCTAGTCACCCTATGGCCTTTCCAAATAGATGAATAAAATCAAGCATTGCATCTGGTCTTGGTAATATAATCATTGCATGGTTATATCTTGGCTGAGTTCTGCATGATGTTGTAGATGGCATGTGAGTTGAAGCTATAGAGATCTAGGTGAGATAGCCCTAATACCTGTGTGACCTTAGACACATTACTTAATTCTTCTGCTCTTGAGAATAGAGAGTACCTATCTCTAGGGGCTATAGGATGTGGAAGGGCCATTGTAAAAGATGACATATACAATCCTTGGCAGAACACCTGCTCTATGACAGCCCTCTGATAGCTACTGTATTGTGGGCAGGTGACCCAAAATGGACTGATATTTTTGATTGTCATAGCTGTGTTGGTACAGCAGGTAGTCTCTGTATCTGTGGGCAGAAGCCAAAGTTACCACTAAATATCTCACACTGCTTGGGGATAGTCCCTTCTTGATTCCTTCCTCAAAACAAAGAATTACTCAGTTCAAGAGCTTATCTGTGCTGAGTAACTGTGGGAAGAAGCACATGAAAGATGTCATGATTATAGGCTCTTATGTGATGAGGCTTGGCTGCAGATGAAAATAGAGGTATTGCTGTCATTGCCATCACCACCATCACCATCATCATCACCATCATCATCATCACTACCTTATCATCATCATCACCACCATCACCACCATCATTACCATCATCATCATCACCACCATCATCATCATCACCACCATCACCACCATCATCATCACCATCATCACCAACATCACCATCACCATCATCACCAACATCACCATCACCATCATCAACATCATCATATCATCACCATCATCATCATCACTACCACCACCATCATCATGTGATAAGATGGATGAGTTTCTGCTCATCCTCTCCCCAGTTCTCTGCCTCCTCTGTGGAGAGGAAGTGGGACTGTCCTGGTGGCATTCTCTCTGCTCAAAGTATGAAGGGAGGAGAACTGCTTGTGGCCTCACATGAAGAGTTTGCCAACTGCAGCTTGGACATGCCAAGCTCTGGAATGCACTTTCTGGGCAGTGGCTTCTAGAGCACTCTGGCTTTTTGTAGACCCAGCCTTCCATCCTCACTGCAGCACCGGAAGAATCAGGCAGCCTAGCTGCCTGTCTGGGGAGCTTTCCCCAGCCTGGCTTGATCTTCACCGCCACTGGGCATTAGTGATGGCCTTTCTGCAGACATCAATCCATTTAGATTCCTAGAGCCATTTCTTTGAAGACTGCTGTCTATGTTGGCTCTGTGGTCAGGCAAAGAGGAAGAGACAGGTAGGAAGAGAAGGGGATGGGAACCTATCCTTTCCACGCCATAAGCCATCTCTCTGCTGTTTCTCCCAGGACGGAAGTCTTCCTCTCTTTCTCTTCGAGGGAGGAGAAGAGAAAGACTTGCTTTATAGTCCCAAGGAAACACCCAGAAAATCAATGTGTTCTCCCCAGCATGCACACTGTGAGCTCCGCCAATTTCTTCGAGCCCCTGGTGCTTAGCGGGTCAGTCCACATTCTCAGCCCAGTCCTCAACTGGATTTAGAAGGCGGGACCCAGACAGCACTCAAATCTCTCATGCAGAGCCTTGCTGCTCTGCATTTGTTTAGCTACAGCAGAGGAAAGTCTCAGAGCTTTCCCCAGACTACAGGGCTCCGCTTTGAAGCGTTCCCAACAATAATACTGTAATGGACACAAAGCTTGCTTACATGTAGCATATTTCCCCTGCAAAACCACAGCCGGGTTTGCAAGGATGGCGCAGGACTCCCTCTGGGGAATGAGCTTCCCTGGCCAATATCGGTTGAATATTTTTTTCTTTCCTGACACAGACCCATAAACACATAGATACCAAAGAGTTAATTTGCGTTTTTTTAAACCCCCTTTCCAATGCCCGCTCTCATTCCTATAAAATCTCCATGCCCAGACATCAAATCAGTAAGCCCTGTTGCCTGTCAGTGAATACAATGTCAGGCCATTAGTATGTTAATAAGTCCGTAGGGCGACAGGTGGTCTACTACACAGCTCAATTAAGCTGCTCATTAAACACACGCTAACGAACAGCCAAGGCAGGGCCTGAACAGCACCATTCTGTAATGACATGATGTCAGAGGGAACAAATGAGGAAAAATAACAAAAACACTACAGCCCGGACAGACGCCACTAACAAGGACCCCTCGCACTACATCAGCCCGCAAATCAATGAGTCACAGGGATCAAAAAACTCGACCCAACATTCTCAGGAGGCTGAATGAAGCAAGATTTTTTTTTTTTTTTTTGGTCACTATCTTTAAAAAATCTCCAAACCTAAAATGACTGTAAAAATATCACAGTTTAACTGCTGCCAATTATTAAAGCAGAATTCATTTGACACAGCTAATCATAAAGTCTGAGAAATTCATATTATGGAATTTGAATGGAAATCATTATTTAATGAGATCATCATTGACATTTGATTGGCTTTTTGTTTTTCCTTGCACAGGTTTGAGCTGTTTGCCTTCTCTTCAAACTATCCAGTTTGAGAGCACAGTAGACAGAATGGAAAGAGCTGTGGCCAGTCTCTCAGGTGAGGATCCTACTTGTTATCGAGGTAAACCTCAGGACTTCCACAGCTGGTAGAAGTTTCTCTCATTTTCTAGTAAGGCGCTTCCTGAACCAAACCTCTACAGGGGCCAGCACTTTGACCTTGGAGATACACATTGCTAAACCATTAAGTAGGCTGGCTGACAATTAGGAGGCCCCGACCCCAGCTCTTCTCCTATGGAAAGCCCGAAGCTGACACCACCTCGAAGGGTAGACTTTCTCTCAGGTTCAAGGGCTGAGCTGCTCAGTGAGAAGGAAGCTAAAAGAAGATAGGGGACCACCGGCTCTGTGTGTGTCTGGAAATCCTACAGAGTAGCTTGGAAGCATGGTTCTCATGTTGGTAGAGCTGCTATTTTTAGATCTAGGATCTAAACCTCTAAATGGAGCCAGAGGGAGTACTACTTGTGTGACTCTTAAGGGCACTGTTTTACTTCTCAGATATTTATTTCTCAGATGTGATGGTTCTGTCTTGCCCCTATTTAAAACAAAAAAAAACCAAAAAAACAAACAAACAAACAAAAACCTTTTGGGGGCCTTAGCAATCCTTGTGCCCAATTAGGCAAGTGTCCTGCCAGGGAGCTTCATTCTCAGCCCAAGTTTTACTTTTTTTTCTTGAGTCAGGATCTTACTAAGTTTCCCAGACTGACCCTGACGTCACCCTATAGCCCAGAGTTGGATTGGGATCCTTCTTTCTCACCTTCCCATGAGGCTGGGATATGGTCCCAGCCTGGCCTAGCCTTTCCATTTTAAGGAAGATTTGTTCAAAAGAATTGTAAGACACTCTTGATATTTATCATCTGTTTGGAAGGCTGAAACTGGTAGCAAAAACCCTTCAAAGAAATCAAAGATAGAAAGTTCAGAGTATTACCTAGAAATACAGTGAGAATTTAAAATAGGGGTTAGGAGTGTACATCAATGGCAGGGAGCTTGCCTTGCATGTGGGATCTGCCTTTGAGATCAAGCACCAGAAATGAATGAATGAATAATAAAAATAAGCCTGTAATACCAACACTGCAGAGGCAGAAGCAGGAGGATCAGGACAACTATCTTTGGCTAAATAGAGAACTCAGGACTAGCCTGAGCTACGTGGAACAATGTTGGAAATCACAAAGTCAATTTCTTGAACTTCAATTGGCCAGAGTAGATGAAGGGGTGACAGGGTGGGACATCTGCTGGCCATGGAAATGTGAGTAGGATGCATGGGTGGGAGGAGTCCACAGGATGTCTATTTCAACCACGTACTCAACAATCAAACACATTCTACCAGATCAATATGTCCTCAACACTTTAAAATACAGAACAGACCAAGACAACTGTAAACAGTGAGATTAGAAAATAAAGGGTCCAGCATCATCTTCTGCACCCCAAATGA
Source organism: Lophiomys imhausi (assembly GCA_907164525.1). Taxonomy (NCBI): domain Eukaryota; kingdom Metazoa; phylum Chordata; class Mammalia; order Rodentia; family Muridae; genus Lophiomys; species Lophiomys imhausi. Next base: position 5,951 of record CAJQZJ010000638.1, on the reverse strand, counting down.
CCATATTGGGGGGGTACTGGGTGTATATCATGGCCCCAGTTTGGTGTGAGAAGGAAAAGAATGTCCAAGAAATATATGTAGGAGTACTCAAGGAATGCATATTTGGAGGGTGCATGTGGAAGGGGTGAGGTGCCAGCAGTCACCCTCCTGATGGAGAGATAAGGCAGGGATGCTGAAGCTGAAGGAGACTGGGAGGATGTGGCAAAGCTAGAGGAGATACCACACATACAGGCAGAGGTGACAGGAAGGAAGCTTGTGTGGCTTGTACAGCAAACCGGCCAAGGCCCATAGTCTTTATATTGTTGTGATTAAACATCATGACCAAAGCAACATGAAGAGGAAAGGGTTTATTTCACTTACACTTACACATCATCAAAGAAAGGCAGGACAGGAACTCAAGCAGGGCAGGGTCTTGGAGGCAGGAGCTGATGCAGAAGTCAGGGAAGGGTGCTAGTCACAGTCTTGCTCTGCTTTCTTATAGAACCCAGGACCACTAGCCCAGGGATGGCACTGCCCACAATAGGCTGGGCCCTCCCCGGACAAATTAGTTAAAAAACTAAAAACCAGCCGGGCATGGTGGCACATGCCTTTAATCCCAGCACTCAGGAGGCAGAGGCAGGCGGATCTCTGTGAGTTCAAGGCCAGCCTGGTCTGCAGAGTGAGTCCAGGACAGCCGGGACTATTACATAGAGAAACCCTGTCTAGAAAAACCAAATAAATAAAAATAAATAAATAATTGAAAACCCTCACTAATTAAGGAAATACAGCTGGATCTTATGGAGTCATTTTCTCAATTGGGTTTCCCTCCTTTCAGATGACTCTAGCTTGTGTCATCAAGTTGACATGAGACTAGCCAGCACACCCATCATCTGACAGGGGAGTATTCAGTCTTTGAGCAGATGTTTGCTGAAGTTCCCTCTTTGCTCCAGAAACTGTGGGAAACAAAAAGTTTTACCTTTGTCTTCAGGAAGCATACAGTGGAGTCATCTCTTCATATTTATCCAAGGACGTTTCTGGCCTAGACTTTGTCCTAGGTGCTAAGAATCATGATGGATGACAGGCTCTTGGTTCTAGCCCTCACGGTCATGAAAGTGTACCCAGGCTGAATGTCGAGATGGTTCTGTTTGCCTAATATTTCCAGAATAATGATCCTGGGGACTAGAGGTTTCACATAGGCGTCTTCACTGCAGGTTTTCCAGAGTTGAGGCTGGCCACTCAAGGTTCCCCTAAGGACACGAGCAAGCCATGTATCTAAAGTCCAGAGTTGCAGAGCCCCAAAGCCCCATGAGTGTGCACAGAACTTGCCACCATCTTTTAATGTCCTATTCTTCCATAGGAGGGGACAGTTACAGATCATTTGATATTTGAGAACAGTCTCTTAACAGAAAAGACAGAACCAGAGAAAAAGGATGGGGTAACTTGGAGGCCACAGAAATTACAGCGTTGTAAAAAAGAGAATAAAATGCTTTTCTATCAGTTCAGATCCTTAATAATTTATTAGTGATTACATTACTTAAAATCTCCCCTTTTTGCTGTTTTAAAGTTTGCAGTGTGTTGTTATTAACTACAGACACACCATGCTGTGTCACTAGGTCCCATGACTCTTGTGTGGGGGATGCTTGAGCCCTTTGACTGACCGCCGTCTCCCTGTTACCCCTCCACCCACTCAGCCTCTGATGCTCTGATTCTACTCTCTGCTCCCACAAAGTCACTTAACAACATCCTGGATGCTCAGTATGTCATAATGTTCCTGTATCTGGCTTACTTTGTATGTCTTCTGGGCTCATCTGCATTACTGTAAATGAGAGACGTTCCTGTTTTGTAGAGGCTAAATATTATGTCATTGTGGCTCTCTGTGTGTATATACATATACACATATGTACACATGTATGTATATGAACACAGTGATTATATATATAAATGTCCATATACATATATATTCTCTTTGTCACCTGTCAATTAATAGTTGGATTGCTTCCACATCTTAGCTATTATATAATTTTACAGTTAACATAGGAATGAATATCTCTCTTTTTGACATAGTAGTTTCAATTCCTTTGGATATATACCCAGAAAAGGGCTGCTGCATCATATGATAATCCTATTTCTGGGTTTTGAAGGAATCTACAATCTCTTTTTCAAAAGTGGATGCCTTCCCACAAATGTCATAGGATGGTTTCTTTTCTGTGCATTGTCACCAACACATATTAGCTTTTGTATTTTTAAAATATACTTATTTATGTATATGTGTCTATGTGTATGTGTTTATGTGAGTGTAGTGTATGTACATGTGTTGTAGATGCACAAGGAGTCCTGAAGAGGATGTCAGATCCCTTGGCGATGGGACCTACCGGCAGTTGTAAGCTGTCTGATGTGAGTGCTAGGATCTGAACTATGATCCCCATGATTGAGTAGCAGGTGCTCTTGACTGCTGATTCATCTCTCTGACCCTTTTTTATTTTTTGAGTCAGTCTAGTGGGTATGAACTAAGAAGTCAATGAGATTTTCATCAATTTCTCTGATGATTTGAGATGTCAAACATTCTTTCCATATCTTTTGGTCATTTGTACGCCCTCCTTTAAGAAATGTCTATTTGAGGTTTTTGAAGACCTTATCTATCTCTGTATATTTGGATAAGCAAATGTTACTTGTCTCTTAAAAACTTGATTTCCGATTAACTTAGAAAACATATGTGATAAACTACGCTAGTACCTAACAAAATGACATGTTTGAATGACTATTAGTTTGCATTTCTTAATTATCCTAAACAGTTTGTGACAGTTGCTATCAAAAGGCCAAAACTTCACCTTGCATTTTTAAGCATTACATAGGTACAATACCTTAAAAAGAGTTAGCCTTAATTTTGTATCAATATACAAAGATCAATACTGATGTAGCCAAATATAATCTTAATTTTGTATCAATACACAAATATACAAGAGCATATTCATAATCTATCCTTTTTTCTTTATCATTCCTATATTATGTCTTTATCCCATTTTTTTCAAGTCTTTCCCCCCTACATAGGAGAGAAAGAAGGATAGAGAAAAGAAAAAGAGAGAAATCCCTGGGTCTAACCTCCAAAACCTACTTAACAAGACCATTTAATAACTTGTAACCCATCCCCCTAAATGACAACAAACATCTGTAACCCATCAAATGACCAAAAGGCAGGGGTCGGGGGAGAGTGGGAAATAAAAAAAAAAATCACCCACTCCACTTTCTGGGAATGGGATGTCACTCTCTTAAAATTACTGCCTTCTGATTTGGGATGTGGGAAACCAAACCTCAAGACATCTGCAGAATATGGCATTCAATGATGTTTTCTTAACTTAAGATTTTTCTGATATTGAGACATGTCCGCTCCTGACAGCATCCCCCATTCTACTCCAAGTAGATGATAAGTATTGAAGAATCTCCCTTTGGAGATGGTTGCATTAGTGGCAAGCTTGTCACTGGGCAAGAAAAATCCCTCACTTCAACTGTAGACAGAATGCTGTACAAAAAGGACAAAACTTGGAAGCAGGTAAGTCGACAGCCTAGCTTTGCCAAGACAAGGTGGGCAAGTCCTTCATAATTCCTGCTTTATAATTAATGTCTGTCATAGATTCTGGGCCAAAAGGCTGAAGATAGATGCTCTAATGTATGGAGAGAAATTGGGGACTGTCCACACAGCCAGTTCAGCCAGTTGTCTATCATTTCTTAGTTTTGGGAGCTACTGGCTCTGCACTTCCTGTTTATTCAGATATATTTATCCTTCTCAGGTCTCTGATGTGGTCGAAGACTAGATAGTTATAGTCCCACAGTTAAATTTTAAGTTGTTTAAGAATTAAAAGGATGTTCTAAATCTAAGAAGATGTTTTTAAGTTGGTAATGCAAGTTAGGATGGAAACTGAGTTAGGTATAGAACTTTAAACTCATTGAGATAGATAAATAATAGAATATTAATATCAGTTGCCAAATACGTATGGACTGGACATTTAGAATGTATGTTATACCTTATAATATTCATAATTGTGGCCTAATTGTTCTTATTCTTTTGTATTGTATTTATTGTCATAATAAAAAGAGCCTTTTATTTGACTAAAAGGGGGGAGCAGTTGGGGGGAAAAAGATACACATAAATTTTTTTTTTAAAAGCAGATAGGGTGCTCGCTTCGGCAGCACATATACTAAAAAGCAGATAGGAGGGTGAGGGGAAAGAGGGTAGGAGGGTGGGACCAGGAGGGGGAGGAGGGGGGGACTATGATTAAGATGTAACTTGAAGAAATAAATAAATGTAAAAATAAAATAAAATTAAATTACAATAAAAAGTAATGTCTATTTGAGGATCTAGTCATTTTTAATATGATTGTTTTCTTGAAAATGAACAGTTTGCATTCTTTAATTTTTTACACTTATTTATTTATTTATCTACTTATTTGATGTGGGTGAAGGCTTGCACATGCCTGGTGTACACATGGAAGTCAGAGGACAACTTGCAGGAGTTAGTTTTTTTTTCCCCCTTCTACCATCTGGGTCTTAGATATTGAAAACTCAGGCTGTCAGATCATTGGGAAATACCTTTACCCACTGAACCATATAGCCAGCCCTAGTTTAAGGGTTTTTTTGTTTGTTTGTTTAATATTTTGGCAATTATCCTTGGCTCCTCATTTAATATAGGATTTGTAAACATTTTCTTCCACATCCATGGGCTCTGGTGTTTCTTTTGCTGTTCAGTTTTTTTTTTAATTTGATATAAACCCATTTGTTCATTTTTGCTTTCATTGCTTAGATAAGGTAAATTTCAAAGGGCTGTCAGACATGGTGGCACACACCTTAAAGCCCAGCACATGGGTGGCAGAGGGAGGATGATCTCTGTGAGTCCAATACTAGCCTGGTCTACAGAGCAAGTTATATGACAGCTAGGACCTGTTTTAAAATAAATAATAAATCAGTATAGAAAATAAGCAAAAATCCCTTAAAACAAGAGAAATAAAAACATCAGGTAAAATTTTCAGACTGTGGAGGAAAATATTAAGAGAAAAGGAGTGGAGTCATGAACTTACAGGGCCACACCCCACCACAATCTCTAATATCCAGACTTTGGAGGGCTACAGACAATGAAAGACAGTGTCTCAAAGAAGTACTCTGGGAAATTTCCCAGCTATCAAGTCCCTGACTTTCCCAGTTGTACCCACTATCATAGACTCAAATTGATTTTCTAAGGTAAGTCACTGTACAAACAAAATCCTACACACTCCCAGAGAGGACAAAGAAAAATGCACCTTCTGTAAAGAGTCAACTATGGAATGGCAGGGCCGGGAATGTGCTCTGGTAATTTGGTAGTTTGTAACTTTGATTAAGATATTTCAAGTAAAATGGATAAATAAATCTCCAAACATTACAGAGTGACACAGGAGAGAGAGAATTGATTGACAGCTCCCTTCACGGATCAGCTGGCCAGTGCTGATTGTCCAGTAGTGTCCAGTTCCAAAGGTGGGTTACACTGGGTGCTAGGATAAGCTTTGCTCCTTTGTTCCCCTCAACATAGGCCAACATGATTCATAAAAACATTGTTTTATGAACTTATGAATTGTTTCTGAAGTTCTTCAGTGGGCACATGAAAATTATTCAGAATTATCAAACACAGGGATAGTTAGATGCCAACACTTCCTACTAGTATTTGTTACATGGAACTCAGGTGCTTACTCCCCAACTTCTGGTGGGCCATCCACCACCACATCTGGACACACAGCAAGTCCAAGTCAGAGCTCTCTGTAGACTTTAATAAGGCTTGAGAAGTACTTGGATAAGGGATTAACAGAGCCTGACCAAATGTGCTTACTATGTAACTCTTCCTGGGATGATGGGAATAAATACCCAGACCAAGGAAACTGTTCCACACCAGTCTATCTTGGTGAGTCAGGGTTACCCTTGGCTTATTAGGGTTACCCACAGGAGCATGGATA
>CAJQZJ010000637.1:2737523-2806524 GCA_907164525.1 Lophiomys imhausi | reverse complement strand
TTCCAGAGTTCATGAGTTCAATTCCTAGCAACCACGTGGTGACTCATAACCATCTACAAAGAAGCTCCATCAGTGTCACAACTGTCATTGCATTGGAATTGCCTTGACTGGGGAAATGGGCCTGCAGAAAGAACAGACATTCATACAGAAAATCTGTGATTGTGACAGCCATGTGCTCTGATGGTGATACACAAGTATCAGCTCCAAATCTTAGCATATTTGTTATACACAGCAAGAATGAGGAGGAAGGAGGTTAGCTAATCTTGAAGGAAGGGGATATCTTGTTTTTCCTCTGAGCTTGTACAAGGGAAGGCCTTCCATTTGCATATGTATAAAGCATTGGGGGTCTTTGACATGGCAATACTCATGCTAATAATACACATTAAGTCTGCACTTCATCTTCTCCCCACATGAGGAAATACAATTCCACAAGTTTTCCATTTAGGCCTGATGGATCTGAACAAGGTTGAGGGAGAAAGAATGAGGAGGGTTTTGAAGCAGAGGGTGAGACCACATTTATCCACCAAGTTATATTAAATTTTCCTTTCTCCAGTGATTTTTTTATCACATTATTCTGCCCCTTTCATACCATAGTCTAAAAGTTCTTATAATATGGTGCAAATCAGTAGGCCATGGTTTTACATGAAAAATTGAAGAGAAAATCTATAGCATACCTTGTACCTCATCCTATAATTTATCATTACCTTGGAGTATCTGGTTGACCTGCATCCCATTAAATAATAATTTCATACATATTGCCCACATCTTCTGTCATTGTAAACAAGTAAGTTCCCGTCTTCTCTTAGCTTCTGCTTATATTAGTCTTTTCTCTAAAAATAATTGATTTGAGTGTGTGCAAGGTTGTGCTTTTGCGTGTGTGTGTATTTATATGTGTAGGGGTGCTTGGAAAGTTGGAGAACAGAAGAGAGTACAACTTTCCTTTTAGCTGGCATGATAGGCAATTATGAGATTCTTGCTTAGTATGCTGGAATCTAAACAATGCTTATGATTACACAGCAAACATTATGAACATTTAGGTCATATTTCTAACCATAGTGCAAACTTTATTTTGTTTATGCATATTGATAATGCCAGGATTCCTTGATTTTCAAACTATTATGCATTTTGGAAACATTATTGAATATTAACATTTTTGGTTGTTTATTTTTGAGATTATAACTTCATTACAATATTTTCCTCCCTCTGAACTCACCCATGTAACCCTCTCCATTCTCCTCAAATACATAATTTTAATATGTATATATGTATAGGTATATACATATATATATATATACATATGTATATATATATATATATATTCCTAAAAATCACTTGCTCAGTTTCTGTAATGCTACCAATATTTATGTTACCAGTTGGTGTGCTCTTCCTGGAGGAAACCACCTCCCCTTCCCTGCTGTCCATAGTTACCTATAATTCTCTGTGTAGGGATGAGGTCATTCATTTTGGCCCTTTCCTTGATGCTATCCTTCCTCAGCTCACATTTGGGTGGTCATGTTTGTGAGATGTTATGGAATATCATCTAATATTATTAAGAAACACTTGTAGAGAGCTGCGATGTGCCGTGCCCTAAAGATGGCACTGGTCTCCGCCTTCCACCAGCCCGACGGTGAGCGCTCTCTATGATAATAAGTTCATATTTGGCATAGTCCGCTGATCTGGCTTGCTTCCGCATACGTAGGCCTCTAAGATAGCACCACTTGGCTTTACTTGACTGGCTGTTTATTTTAGTATTTAGCCTGTGGGTTGGGTCTGCCCGGGCATTCGGAATTCAGAACACTGTTTTCGAGGGACCTGAATAAACTGCTGGAGAAGAGCTTTTGTGAGTTGCGTCATCCTTGCTGGTCGAGGGGGACACGACAAGTGGTGGCCCGTACGGGGACCCAGAAAAGACTCAGAACTCCTGCAGTCAGGGGCAGCACTGGTAAGTTCCTGGGATAAATCAGGACAATAAAATTTCACGGAGATAGCGAACGCAAAGTAAAGATTCGCGGATAATAGCGAACATACGGTAAAGATTCGTGGAGATAGTGAACACAAAGTAAAGATTCGCAGATAATAGCGAACATACGGTAAAGATTCGCAGAGATAGTGAACGAAAGGTAAAGTTTCGCGGGGAAGCAGCGAACTGAAAGTAAAAATTTTTAAACATGGGATTCTCTGAGTCACACCCAATTTTTCTGGCTCTTCAGGAGCTACTTTTAGCTAGGAATTTGAAGATTAAGAAGTCTACCCTAGAAACATTTTTGAATGAATGTGATTCCGTGGCTCCGTGGTTTGCGGTGTCCGGGAATCTTACGGTATCCTGCTGGGACAAATTAGGCAGGGACTTGGATTTTGCTTGGGAGCAAGGGACTCTGAAGCATGGAGTAAGACCGATTTGGAAAATGGTGAGGAGTTGTTTAGGAGATCAGAGATATTGCAAGGCAGTGGAAAAAGGACAAAAGGCATTAGAACAGTTAAAAGAGGAGCGCTTGGTCAAATCTGGGAAAGATACTTTGGAAGAGGATAGCTCAGAGCCTAAAGAGGAACTTAAAAGGCTAACAAAGAAAATGGAGAAGTCATCTTTGAGGAAGAGTTCTGACTGCACCCGGATAGAGTCCTCAGGTCCGGGGCCGCCTGTGCTGGCCCCGCCTTCATATAATGAGACTTCCTCTCCGAGTGATCCTAGTGGGCGGTCATTCTGTCAAAATGTCTGGAGGGAAGTGAGACATAAGCTGTACTACCCTGTCTTTCAGGATGGAGGGGGAAATCGTTATCATGAACCTCTCGATTTTAAGGTAATTAAAGCACTCGCTGAGTCTGTCCGCACTTATGGGATTAATGCTGCTTTCACTGTAGCTCAGGTGGAAGCTCTTCATCGTTATTACCTGACTCCTAATGACTGGATGAGCTTGGCACGTGCCTGCCTGTCCTCTGGGCAGTATTTAGATTGGAAGGCTTTCTTGATTGAGTTTGCTAATGAACAAGCTGCTGCTAATAGTGCAGCAGGAAACCCAGCCTGGGATGTGGACATGCTTCTTGGGCAAGGTCGATTTGCTCAACAACAAACTGGGTATACAGCTCAGGTGTTTGAACAAATCAATTTAATCGCAACCAGAGCTTGGAAATCATTGCCTAACAAAGGGGAAGTGAATGGCAATCTAACCAAGGTTATTCAGGATCCCCTGGAGCCTTTCTCAGACTTCGTGGCTATAATGGTTGAAGCAGCTGGAAGGGTATTTGGAGACCCTGATTTGGCAATGCCCTTAATTAAACAACTTGTGTATGAGCAATGTACAAAGGAATGTAAAGCAGCTCTCACCCCTTATAAGAACAAGGGGTTGGAAGCCTGGATGCCTCAGTGCAGACTGCCGCTACCTTGAATAATTTGTCAGCCAATGTAGCCACGGCCTTGGATGTATTGTGGCAGGTGGCCCAGATTGGCTGTGAGTGGAAAATGACTGGTTTGTGTGTGACCTCTGTGCCATATCAAAATTATACTGTAGCTGTAAATTTGTCTAAGCAACTCTCTCAGTATCTTACAGGAAATTGGTCTGGCGAGTTTGATAAGCTGATGCAGAATCTGAGAACTGCCATCGTGCATGTGAATTCCACCCGGGTTGATGTCTCTGTTGCTGAAGGACTGTCGACATGGATCCTCCGAGCCATGAATCATCTGAGGGAATGGGTGCCCTAGGAGGCATGCCCTTCCTAGTCAGTTTCATTGCCCTATGGTGTATCTGTAAGATAAGGATTTCACAGAGGAGAAGTAATGCCATGCTGGTGCAAGCCTTTGCTGCCTTGGAGGCTAGACAGCTACGCTGGGCACCTTTTTGTAGAGGATCCACAGGAGAGGAAGGACCTTTTCCCTGGACTGGATGTCAGGAGCGCAGAGCAGTTTGGGTTCAACAAGATTATTTTTCCTTTAGCCCCATGATTAGTAATATAGTGAATAAGTCTTGTACAGGAATGCTTGATATATCTACTAGGGATCCTCAGCAGACTGCCACCAATCCTTTTGATTTGTGGCTTTTGTGTGGAGTAAATGGAAGTTGCATGGACTTGGGACCTGCATTATGCTTGGGGGAGGAATTTATCAAAGAGGTAATTTTTCCCTAGGGTCCGCTACCAGATTGGATTTTTCTAGCGGTAGTGGCTCTGGTACTTGGAATTCTTTGTTTCATTCTTACCACAACAAGAACTTTTCAGCTTCGCCAGTATGTCTCTGGCCTCCTTTTCTGTGGATTGTAAGTAATGGGAGTGCATCCTTGGGTGAAGAAAAGTTAGTATGCACTCTGGGCATATGTTTTTATGCCCTATGCTGGAATGCCACAGCCTTTCCTGTGGCTGTGGTGACTAGAATGCCTCAATATGTACCAGTTCCTGTAGAGGCTCCTAATACCATGATGCTATTCAGGTTTAAAAGAGATTTTGGTATCACTGCAGCTATTGTTACTGCTATCACTGTTGCTGCTGTGGGAGCTACTGCCTCAGCTATTGCCTTGTCTAGTTCTATACAGACTCCCAATGCCCTGAATAACATCTCAGCCACTGTGGCACAGGCATTGGATACTCAGACCTCTATGAATTCTCATCTCAAAGGAGGTCTTATGATAGTTAATCAACGTATAGATTTAATACAAGAACAGATTGATTCTCTTTGGCAACTAGCACAATTGGGGTGTGAGTGGAAATTGCAAGGTTTGTGTGTTACTTCCGTACAGTATCAAAATTTTACAAAGGCTGCTAATTTGTCTAGACAATTGTCAAAGTTCCTCTTACAGGATTGGTTGGCTGAGTTTGAAAATTTGATGAGAGAGCTGAGAGCGACAATTGTCCACATCAACTCCACTCGGGTGGATCTGAGCCTGGCTACTGGTTTGACTTCCTGGATACAGACGGCTATGGATCATCTTAAGGAGTGGACGGGCGTAGGCTCTTTGGCGATACTAATGATACTAGCCTCTCTGGTTTGCCTATGGTGCATCTATAAAATGAGAGCTACACAAAAGCGTAATGTAGCCATGATTATACAAGCCCTTGTCGCCATTGAGGCAGGCCAGTCCCCTCAGGCATGGCTCGCTGCCGTGAAGTAAATCTTCACTAAGCATAGTCCCTGCCCACTGAGGTATTCGTTCCCCGGATATTAGGGTCTGGCAAGTCAGTGACGGAGTTGACGGGTAAGTCTCGGCCACCTAAGACAGGGCAGTCCCGAGTGGGGAGGCTGACCCAGAGACGGGTAAGAGTTTGAGCACCGCCCTCCTACAGGCTCAGGTCCACCGTGAGATCCCCAGATAGAGGGATTACGAAGCCTTTCCAGGGACTTTTTATCTACTTTAGAAAAAATTAAAAAAAGGGGGAACTGTAGAGAGCTGCGATGCGCCGCGCCCTAAAGATGGCGCTGGTCTCCGCCTTCCACCAGCCCAATGGTGAGCACTCTCTATGATAATAAGTTCATATTTGGCATAGTCCGCTGATCTGGCTTGCTTCCGCATACGTAGGCCTCTAAGATAGCACCACTTGGCTTTACTTGACTGGCTGTTCATTTTAGTATTTAGCCTGTGGGTTGGGTCTGCCCAGGCATTCGGAATTCAGAACACTGTTTTCAAGGTACCTGAATAAACTGCTGGAGAAGAGCTTTTGTGAGTTGCGTCATCCTTGCTGGTCGAGGGGGAAGCGACAAACACAATCACTTTTTTCTGCTTCTCTGGCTCTTAAAATTGTTCTACTCCCTCTTCTTCAATGTTCTGTGAGCTTTAGGTAAGGGAATATATCATAGATGTATCATCTGGGACTAGGATCTACAACTCTACAAGTGGTTTATTGTGCTTTTCTATAGGGTTCTCCTTTGTAATATACTGTTTTTATATATTCTTTGAGAATTTTATATATACACATATTGTGTTTTCATAATATTTTCCACTTCACATTTTTCTATTTCTAAATCTGTCTAGATACTTCTCTATCACATCTTCCTCCTCAATTCACATCCTCATTTTTCTGATGTCCATATGTGCATGGACAACATTATAGTCAGCACACATTGTAGTCAATGTACCAAGGTTTACACTCTTAAAGAAATCTGATTATTTTTTCCTGTAGCAGCCTTTCAGTCTCATTATTTCCTAAGCTATTAACTGTGGTTCATGTGTACCAATCCCACACATGGTGGAAGGGTGAATTGGCTGGATCTTGTGCAGTTCTTAGCAGGCCACTACAGAGGCTGTAAATAGATGGTTGTGATAATGCTGTACATCAACAGAACACTATTTTTTCCAAGACCACCCGAGCCTATGTCTCTTCCATACTTTCCACCCCTTGTTTAGTGACGTTTCTTTAGTCTTAAGTGGTGGATATTATTATACAAATGCCTCAATCATAGATAAGCACTACATAGACACTTAATCCTTATATTTTGATGAGTTGTGAGTGTCTTTATTAAACATTGACTACTGTACAAAGAAGCTTCTTTGTTGAAGACTGAGAACTGAACTAATCTATATAGACACAGAAATATGTATTTAGAAGGTAATTTAATAGTGTCTATTTAGTAAAGTAATACTAGTAATTTATATGCAAGAGCTTAGGGCATCCTTTGCTGCAAGTTCTTGGCAAGATTTACAGTCTCCTATAGTGGAATGGGCCTTAAATCAAATAAAACAATTTCAAAAATATGAAATAGTTCTCAAAATAGGCATATAAACATGTTTTTTAATTTTAATGATCAAATAATGGATATATTATAAAATATCATAATATAATATCCATTTTAATTTTATAAAGTGTATCCAAACACAACTTTATAGCTCTATGCTAGCACAATATCTATACCTTGTATAATATTTTGTCAGCATTTATTTTTGAAGCTTAGTGTATTAAAAGTTTTGCAAATTGTCATTACTTTAATGGTAGCAAAAGACTTTGAATCAGGTTTTGGTGAATTCATAAAAGATATTTTCTGTAGGTAGGTAGACAGAAGGGTGGATTGATGATTACTTTTCCAAAATAAGCCCAACTTTGAATTAAGGTAATACTGCACAAATGCCTTTGTTCACAGAGCTTCACTAATGTCTTTCACTTCTGAAGAATCTTCTAAAAATCTTTCATTGTTCAAACTGAGTTCATACTAACACTTCCCTGCCCTTGTCTTGAATTTAGAACCAGAGCCATGAATTGCTCAACTCCAAAAAGAGAATTTAGGCAGCAATCAGAACTTGCAGCCACACACAGGATAGTGTTTATTCTTCTGTGTACAGGAGTATTTCCCAGAACAGATTCCAGGTGACAAGAAATTCTAAAGTCAATAAAAGGAACTAGATAACACAAAAATAGCGGATTATTCATGATCAGTAAATTTGATTCTTAATTTCAATTTTTGCTGAATTTTTTGGGAGAACAGCTTCTCACAGGTATAAAATAAATAAGTAAACAAAGCCACCAAGCATATTAGAAATATGTATGACTCTCAGTGAATTGCTTGACCAGGGGCCTCAATATTTTCTCAACATTGCAAGAAACAAAGGCTGCATTAAACTGTATTTTATGAGTTCTCCTACTGGAAATACTACCACTGCTTTGAAATATTTTTACTTGAAAGGGCGTCTCTAAGATTCAAAGTTAGTGTTCCACTTTATATTGTGTTTGCCATTTTGTGCTACTGAAAATAAAGAATGTAAATGAGTTCAGGAATTCAAGCAATCTCAATGATCATAAACTTGATTACATAGAATATTGTAGATCCAATAAAATGAAATAGCAAAGTTATACAAGTTTTCTGAGAGCTGGAGAGCTGTCTCACAAATTCAACATGCTCACCAAAGGCTTATGATTAATGAAAGAATTCATGGTATGAATTCTCTCATGGTAAAACCACATACTGCATGAATACTCAGATATACTGCAGAGGGCCAATTGGGTCATCTTTGTATAAATGACTTAAATACAAGACATTGTTGGAGGAGTGAGAAGACAGGATAAATATAATTTGGTAGAATAAATATATTTCCTTTTCTAATAGGGCATCAGTCCATTTTCTTTAATTCATTGTTTCTCATTTATAATTTTCCAAAATATTTTCCATTCATTCAAACCACAATAATTCAACACTGCCTTTCAGAAACTGTTTGAAGAGCAGAATGTTGCCCATGTAGCACTATATATTATGAAACTTCAGGTCTTCTGAGAGGTGGGGGATGGGCCAACTTGAAATAATTTATATATGCCACATTATGATGTTAAACATCATGTCAGTTTACTTTTCTTCCATGGTATCAGAATAGAATTTTCTTGAAGTGTTTAAGTGACTATGTTTATGTGATAAATATCTATTCATATTAGTTTATACACCATGAAACTTGAAAACTGGGGAGTTAGTATTTTGAAGTACTCTAAATCTCATGAAAATAGATGTAAATATTTGTATAAATTTCTTTGGTATAAATATGCTTTGTTTTGTTTTCATGTTCTTCTGATGGCCAAGTTTCATTTTTCTTGAACAAAACACTTTTGAGAAAAATTATTTTTTTTCAAATGATAAAAGATTATTTCTATTCTTGACTCTCACAATACTAGGTTCCAATTCAGAAATATCTCATATGTAGGATGTAATTTTCTAGATTGAGAAATTTTCTTTCAAAGTACTATTTTCACGAGAATTTCAAAATACTATCTATTGAAAAAAATAGTCACTTCAAATAACAAACCAAAGCATTTCTAAAAATCTGTGTGTTACTTTTAAAATAAACTTGAAGTCACATGATACTTCCAAGGAACATTGAAAAGCACCAGTTCCATCTAATATTAACATGAAAATAAATTGTGTTTTATTAGTTCTTTGTGTGATTATAAATTGAAAAACTATTCAATAGAAATGTAATGATATTTAATAATTTTCACAGAGTAGTAATAAAATTCCATCTAAACTTGTTGCAGTATTTGGAATTTGAATACTGTTGCTATAAAATAATTTAATAACATTTAAGGAACCTCAAAGTGAAGTGAATTTTTAAAAACATTTTTATTCTTTGAAAGTTTCATACATTTTAGTACTGTCTCTTTCCAACTCTGTCTAGTTCTACCTTCTACCTCAAAACTTAATGCCGTTTAAATGTTTTTCAAATTAAAATATAATATAATTGTTACCATTTATTTTCTCCCTCCAAACCCTCCCATGTAACTCGCCTTCCACTGCATCTTGAAATCATGGCCTTTATCTCTTTGTTGCTTTTATGTAAACACAATCATATATGTCTAAATATATAAATAAATCCTGCTTAATTTATTGCATCTTTTTGGATGTAGATGATTTCAGGGTTGATCACTTGATATTATATTGGATAATCAACTGGGGCTTATCCCTGTATAAAATTTGTCCTCTCTCCTGTACCTAAGGCTCAAGGAATGTCTTACAAGAAGAACAGTGGAGATTTTAAAAGTGAGAGGATCAGAAAATCTGCTGTGAGAATCTGTGTTTTAAAGTGATGTGAAAGCTCAGCCATGAAACCTCAGCAATATAGTGAGCAAAGAAGACCCCCCCCCAAAAAAAAAACCACCACCAATAGATGGAAAATATGGAAGGGAGATGTCTCATGGTAGCCCACCTCTAGAAAGAACTAACATGTCCTCTGTTTTAGTGTTATTGATAATTGCCTAAGTACATTTAGTGCTGCCCATATGTGTATAAGTGATTGCCATGTACTGAAGTTAGGGCAACCTGGCAGTTAATGAAAAAATTATATTTTTGCTAGGATTAAAGGCATGTGTTACCACCAACAAGCTATGGAAAAATTATACTTGTACATCATACATTCTATAAGAATTTATTTCATGATATATGAAGAATTCATGAACACCAATAACAAAATCATATATAACCCAATTAAAATATCAACACAGAGTGATGGCAGTTTTCTAGAGAAATGTAAATTTCCAAATCTGACCAACAGATTCTTGAAAATGTGATGATTATCATTAGGCTTCAGGAAAATATCAATCAAAATGGCAACAAAATGTCTCACATATTAGTTTCTATCACAAACAATGAAAAGGTAAGACTTGTTGCTCAGCATGTGAAGAAGAATGCATACAAATATATTCAGGGTAGGACTATAAATTCAAGCAGCCATTATAGACAGCAGTATACAGGTTCTGAAAAACTTAAAAAGAAAATAAAATTTTATAGTTGGCAATCAAATTATAGGCAAGTTTACAAAGGCAATACAATAAGAAACTTAAATACACCTATACTTAATATTTTAGAAACCACCCCGATGTTGGTCACAGTATTTTGGTATTCAGGGTATGGGATAAACTTGGTATATGACAGTGGAAGAATATATAAAGAGAATTTCATTTTAAAATATCATAAAATGTGATATATAAAAGCACATAGTTTTGGGCATTTTAAAAGGATGTCCTTGTGGTTCTGAAAACACAGTTGAGCTGGCGTTATGTGGGAATCAGGAACTGGCGGAAGGGGGATGAATGGCAATGAAGCCCACACAGAATCCCAGGAATCAGACTCCAGAGACCAAAGGTGCAGATCTAACTTTATTGTTCAGTGTATAATCCTCTATAGGATTGAAAGGCCTATCAGAATATCCCATGCTAGCCTCAAGAACTAGTACAAATCAGTCAGGTTGGTGTAGCTAGGAGGAAATGTGGGAGAACAAAGTTACCTCAGAAACCTTCCTTCAAGAAGGGAGAACCAGTCACAGCACTAGCCTCAGATCCATTTTGAGACCTCCTTAGTGTGCTAGGGGTCCCTAGCAGATCAACTCTGTGAGCAGTGGATAAGGATCATTTGAGGAGAAGTAGGAACCACTGACACCTCACTCACCACTCCCTATGGCTCATCTCTACACTCCCCACAGAAGTATATAATGCTGTTTGGTATAGAGGAGCAACTGCAGGACTAACACTGTATAGTCTCACTTGCATCCATAGGAATATAGATGGAAAACGTGGTTTCCCAGCGGCAGTGGTGGGAGGAATGGAGAGATTGTGGTTAAAGGGTTCAAAACTTCATTACTTCAAGCTTCAATCCTGAAGAAGGAAGATACTCTATTTTCTAGGAAAGTAACTCTTAAGTATTCTCTCCATATACATCAAAATGGGGTAACTGTATAAGAAATGGAATTGTTTATGAGTCTGATAAGTAATCAAGATGTAATGTTGTGCATCTTAAGTATATATGCTTTTGGTTAGCTATGCACCAATACAGTTGGCAATAATCTGTTTAAATGTATATTATGAGAACAAAACAGTTTTTTCATCATCTGAGTAATTTAGTTCCCTTAAACTCACATACTGAAAATCAACCAATGCTCTGAAGAAAATCAGGTGATGAGTTTTGGGTATGTGATTAGGTTACTTTAGAGCAGCCTAGAAATATTCTTTATGAAGTTATATATATGCATGAACATTCATATTTTGAGATAAGTATTCTTATCATAGTGCAAATGAAGTTTGGGGCTACAGTCATACTTTACCCATCAAAAAATTTATAGCAACAACACTGGCTACAAAGAAATCTAAATGATGAACATGGAAGGCGTGTCGGTGTGTCTAGAGCTGAAACACAAGTTGCCTTCCCTGTTTGGCAATTCTCCAAGCTCAGCAATCAGATAGAATGGAAAAAGTCAGTGTCAGTCTTTCAAAGCAGGTTTAGAACAAATATTACTTTAAAATGCATTTTTCAAGAAAATGTTTCCCCTTCACTGGTGGATAGAGGAGAGAATAAAATCTGAGGACCAATAGATAGTGACTCATAAGATCATCTCCTTTAGGGTGTCAGAAGTGAGAACAAAGTCATTTTTTACTTTCTTTTAGTGCTGGTATGTCTTTTAAAAAAACCTGCCAATACAGTTTCATTTAACCAGTTGATTTTAATTTGCACCTAAAGGCTGGTTTAGTAGAACCTCTTTGATATTTGATGGTTTTACTGGCACAAAGCTTATAAATGGCATACAGGAACACCTAACCTTAAAACCAGGGAGCAGTTTATCTACTGACTTCAGAAATCTATTAACAGTGATTGCAGTTGAAATTTCACCAGACTATCTAAAGTAGTTATTGGATTGGTGTAACATTACCTGAGTACTTTGATCATTATCTTCATTACTTAAATGTCCTTTCTCCCTTGCTTTCCCTTTGCAAGTAATGTATGAACCATATAGAGAATGATATCTTTTGGTATCTATCATGTTAACACCTTAACAACACATCTTCTATCACAGCATCATTCTTCTTTCAAAGACATGGAGCACAAAGGCAGGCTGAAGGATTACTACACAGTTGCCAAACACTTAAAGTGCAAATATAAAACTTATTTATGGTGCTGTTTGTGAAATATGGTGGCCACGTGGTTTCCATTAGGTAACTAGACCTATGAGCCTGTTTCTAACATGTTCCTGATGATTCTACATGTTACATGTGAAAATCACTCAGAAGAAAGCATTTAAAAAACATACAACTTCCATTTGGTCCTTAAAACTTAACTAGTACTCTGTTAGTCTTCAAAGTTAAAATATTGTCTCCATTGAATCAATTCTACTTTACCATTTTCTATATTTTTAGAGAAACAGTAGGGATGCAAGCTATGTCAGTTCTGGATGCAATTTTCTTCATTATAAATGAAATCACTCCTGCTGAGCCTGAGGACTCTTCAGCATTTTCGCTTTCCCTGAGAGAGCAATAATTGATTATTCCAAATCCTAACATTGCCACACAGGACAAGGAGACAGTCTCCATATACACCTGCAATTTGCTAACTTTAGCTTTTCAAAAGATGATATAGATTTCATAAATACATTATTACAGTGTGTGTTCAGAAGTAAAAGTTCACACAAAAGGCTGAAAAGGGAATCATTTCAACCTCAAGCAGAAAGCTATTATTATCTCCATCCAGGATTCCAATTAAAGAATATCCAAGAGAAAACAACAGTAGTGGAACTAATAAACAGCATTTCAGATTAGCTTTCAAGACTGCATGTTTAAAGAGCGAGGATAAGGAAAAAGTGCCACATCTTACAAATTCCATAAACCTTATCTACATTATCCAATGTAAGTGAAATGGAGCTGAGAACAGAATGCCCTTCATGTGATAACACCAAATTATGTTACTCTTAAATATAATGAAGCAACATGTAGCTTTAAATTTTACATCACTAAATAGAGAGTGGGAACAAAAGCACAGGGAACAGTACATTGTCTGGATTTTATGTTGTGCAATGAACATATTGCTAAAGTGGCATTCTTCACCAGTTGTCAAATATTGGGTACTTAGTTTATTCATAAGCTAAATTGCCATTAAATACCTCCGATGGCTAATCATCACATGAGCAACCATAATTAGAAACATGATCATGTTTAAGAGATGTGTATATATTAAATATCAAGACATCTTTTTTAATTCATTCAGGAAACCTCAAAGCAATTTTCGAGGAAATAGTATTATGATATTTTCAAATATATTCAGTGACATATCCATACTGACAGAGATGGCAACTTCCTGGAATCAAGGTAGAGTCAGCAGAACTAGCCTTACTACAATTTCCTTTGAAGTGTGTTCAGCTTAATCTAAACATTAGGGTGCTTGTAAAAAGGCCAATGTGCACTTTCATCATGAGTTTGAGAACATCACTGCCCTGTGAAGTAGGTCTTGATTGTTATTCCTGTTTTAGCAATGATCCAAGAGAGTTTCAGCAAGGTAATTGGTTTAAAGAAGCATAAGTAGTTAGTGATAAACCAGCTTTCTTCCATCTATGGCTTGAAAGTCATTTTATAGTAAAGACAGACTTGATTCATTGCTGTTTATGATTAAAACTCTTTCTCAAATATTGAGCTATGTCCCACCTGTAACCTTAACTACAAATGGTTCTGTACAACCTGTTCCAGGAGACAGAAATCATTTGTTTGTTTGAAAAAGTTGTTTTGACTACCCTGCAGCCATCCCTTTGTTTCAAGAAGTTGTTATAACCTTTATGCAACCCTACTGTTCTAAACGTGATCATAACCACCTTGTTATAAGTATCTTGTTATGTTATGCTTCTATAACTCTGCCTATTTTCTGCCAAATACCCCATTTGGAAACACCTTGTCCCTAAAATATAACACCCTCATTTTCATTGTCTTATTGTATTTTTTTTTTGTCCTGTTGTATCTTGGAGACTTGATATTTTCTGAAGAGCAAATTGAGAGGGAGTATATTTGGGGAGAGGGAAGTTGGGGAAAGGGAGATCAGAGGTTTGGAGGGAGGGAAGTTGTGTTTGGGACATATATGAGAGAAGAATCTATTCTCAATAAAAAAAAAATTCTTTCTCTTTTGAACCACACCCTAGGGAGAGGCAGACTCCATAAAAGAATAAGAAAAGCTGCTTTAATTAATTTGGCCATGATGGTTTGTAGTAAGGTATCTAGGCTTTCCTATACCATGTGTTACATTGTTTCTAATAGTCTTCTGCATATGGAATAGAAGTTCTCTGCTCTTCTGTATTTCAGCTATGATTCTTGTAAAGAACTGGATTAAATAAAATATATAAAAATGTCAGAAATAAAAGATATAATTCTTTTAAGAACAGAAATTACATACTTGTTGATATTAAAATAATATATTTAATAATTAAGGTAGAAAACCACACTGCTTGTGTTGTTCAAGTTATCCTAAATATGTAACCCACTTTTACAGTGATAAGAATCTCAGATCTCCTTATAATTTTAAATAGGGTTCAAGTTGACTATAATGAATATACTTTGTCTTCCAATTAAAACTTAGTATATCAGAAAATTCATTTTAATTTTTAAAATGGAAGAGACTTCAACTTCAAAGTGAGGAAGGCCTGTGTGTAACACATGGTTCTTGATTACCACCTCAGATTTCTTGGCAAATATCTTTAATTTAAAACTGAAAATATTTTTCTTTCCTGATATATATATATACCTTGCAGGGCTTAGATGAAAATTAAATGAAATATTACATTCTAACAGGAAGTAGAAATGCATGCTATCTCCTGCACTAACAGTGGTTCTTAGCCTACTGTCGATGTCACTCAATATGTAGCCAATATCATAGACTACTAATAATGTATATTTTAAACACAATGCGTTATAGGTTGTGGAGGTGGCTCAGCCAACAAAGTGCTTGATCTGCAAAGAAGATTTGACTTCCAATCCTTATCCCTTGTAAAAATAGAGTCAGACATGGTATCATGTGCTTGCAAATAGCTCTCTGAGCTTGGCACAAAATAAAGGACTCCTCTTTTCAGCAGAGTTTCCTCTTGTCTGCCTGACCCTACATGCAGAATGTCTCTACAAAGTACCAGGACATCCTCTACCCATGGAAAGTAATGTAGTCTATGGCCAAGTTACACATTTAACTCCATTTACCCCCCATAGAACCTGCCTGGCAACTCCCTGAGATTCCTGAAATGCACCTTCATGTAAATGAGGCATTCCTAGCACCTTAATCCCCAGTCAAAAAGGTACACCCACCTTGGGAAACTCCACCCACTCCCCAAAGATCTATATAACCCTTGGTCACCCAAATAAGGTTGAGCTGTCTCACTGAAGAGGTACCTGGAAGTTATTCCATCATAGAGCCTTCTGAACTGTGCCCTCTCCCACTCCCCACTTCTTATTACCTCTGCTCCCCTTATCCTAGTAGGGCAGTGGCCTATGACCCACAAGGAAAAGGAGACCAAGCAGTTTAGATACTGCATCTTACAGCTCTTCTGAAAGGAAGTTGATGATAGCTCTGAACTTTTCAAGATCTCCAAAACAGCAATCTCATCTGTCTCTTCAGTGTCACCTTCATGAAATCTGCTTCCAACCTGTCCCATCCACCAAAATTTTGGTCATATCTTACTTCCCTTCTCTTCCATCCTTGTGATATAAACTTAATTTCCCCTTGCCCAAATGAAGCAAAACAAAACAAAACAAAACAAAACAAAACAAAAAAAACCTAACAACAACAAAGACAAAAACAAAACAAAAAAACCCAAAACACACACACACACACACACACACACACACACACAAACAAACAAACAAACAAACAACTCTGTGCAAAGAAAACTGAAGAGTGTTGGAGTTACAACCATACATTGGTGGTGCTATTATTCAGCAGCAGAGGAAGCTTAAAAGCAAACAAAGCTGCTATGAGGAGGAAATGCAAGTTGAAGCTTCATAAATGTTGACTTATTAAGCATGAAAATTTGTGTTGGGCAAGCAGACATACACAATGAAAAAGAAGATTTTGGTGTTATTATTTGAGGAGCTTTCTCACATCAAGTCTAAATCTTAAGACAAATAAAATCTAGAAAATATTTAATAATCTATATATTGTAAAATACTTTAAATTTCTAAGCATGTGCAATTTTGGTCTCAACAAGATTTTCAAACAATGCAGATGCAAGGCCTCATAGTCAGTACCTGTGCTGACTATGAATTGTAGTTTTTGAGAATTTTATTTTTTATGTTAATCACTTAGTAATCCACAAAAATTAAAATAATAATAAAAAGACTCATGATTTTATTTGAAACTATTTTAGTACTGGTGAAAGCACATTTAGGCCTAGAACACACATGTTCATTTCTCCAGATACAAAAGGGAAACCACAAAAGGACCTTTAAAGGCATTTATTCAATAACATCTTACAATTTTCAACATCATTATATTCTTCATGAAATTTCATTATAAGCAGTCATTAGTTATCAGATAAAACTCAAAAGGCTAGAGAAAATTTGGTGCTATGCAATTAAAAATTCCTGTAAATTCCATCATGGATGCATCATCTTTCATTGAAAAACGAGGTTAGAAATGTTATTGTATGTTTTGATAGTAAGAAGATAAAGATACATTCATCTGATACAGAGGTAAAGATGTTTACCTGACCTCTTCAAGCAGAACATTGATAATCAGGCTTACCACAGTACATGCTGCTATTTCTAGGGCATAATATACATACACTAATTGCACAAAGACAGGGTAGTGGAGTGCAATGTCTTTTTATCTGCGAAATGCCATTCTTTATAAAAACAAGATTCAGTTGCCAATACTATACCATTTATCATCCCTAATGTAAAATCAATATTTCATTGTAAACTAATTACAATGGACATTAAGTTACAAAAGCATCCTGTGTTTTCCCGTGACTCAGAAATTAAAGACTGCTAGAGAACAAGTCAACTATAGCCAAATGTTAATTAGTTAGCTGAAATTTATCATTTTTATGGAATGAGTAATCTATTTGGTGATACTATTTTGATATTACATTGTTAATTTGAAGAAATGCCTTGCTTCAGATAAAAAAAAAAAAACTGTATCTAGTAAACCAAAAACATTAGACATTCATCTAGCTTTGAATATTTGGTATAATAAGAACCCATGTACTTCATGGTGGTACTGATCTAGGACAGCAACAAAAGTGAGGAAGGGTATCTAGCTTACATTTGAATTTAAATGCAATTTTAATAAAATCTTATAATCTTATGCCATAAAACTTGAAGAATTAACTTACTATTACATTATAGTTCACCTTTTCCTATCTACTCAAGAAATATTGTCTGCTTTATTTAACATAGTAATTACTTCATAATATGTAATTGGTAGTAATAAATTTATGCAAGTATTGACCATTCCATAGCCTCCTACTCTTTTTCCTGGGTTTGAGTCTTGCAAATTACATTGTGCTAACCCAGATATGATATTAGGAACCAGCCTCTATGGAGATAATAAAACACCCCAGCTATGTTATAAAACTTTTCTTCACTCACTGATATTGCTAACTAAGTCTTTCATTATGGAAACTTCAAGTAATTCTAGAGGAAATGCTGGACCTTTCATTCATGTTGATGTGGCAGTGGCCAGATCATAACACCCATTTCATAGATGGCTGTGCCTCAGGACAGAGATGAGGACAGAAACACAATGCTGGTAATAGAGGATATTATATTCTCTCGGTTCCTGGAATGTTTTCTTTTGTCAGCTTCTGTACTTTTTCTCTGCTATAGCTTTTACATTTGGGAAACAAAAGGAAACCGTGTATCCTGGGAACAAATGACATTGATAAACTTGGGAGACTTGACTGTCATTTCCCCAATTTGAAAGACTTTTCCTTTCCAACACATAAAATGAAGTAGCTAGAAATGAAAAGCAAACTTAAAAGAACACTTCTTCAAAGGAAAAATGTTTTATATTTAAAAATAAGAATCACAAGAAATTCAGGTTCAAAAAAGTATTGAGAGAGTTTTCTTTTTCATATAAACAAATATGAGTCTTCTCCTAAGGCATAATTAACTAAGAAGGAAAAGGAACACTGAAGCAGATGGGAAGTAGGTCAGCTCATTTGAGGCTCTGGTTGCACAAGCTCTGACAGCTAGCTGAATATATCTCTCCATACAGGGAGATATACAGATTCCAGTGATTTATTGGTCTTTCTTTCCCTAATGCCTCTTATATAAATACATAGAAAAGAAAATCTATATTTTTTCCATCTTGCTTAGAAGCAACCTACATAGGGGATTGAATATCATTATAGAGTGCTATGTGCTATGCTCAATTGCATTGAAGACATTGCTAATTACATTCAAATACAGAGAAATATTATGGGTAAAATAAAATAGTATTTTGCGGATGCTAGATTCTATAGAAGACTTACTTTACACACATACTCATTAATAATTGATGTTAGATTTAAATGTAACCCTCTTCTTTACTGAACACCCATAGACATTTTAAACACAGATATACTTGCATACTTCCTTTGTTAAAACATGCTACATTAATTTCATCAGCAATGGAATTCTAGAAATATTTGAAATGAGTCTTTTACAGAAGCAAATTCTTCCATGATTAATCCATTGGCACCATCTATACCCTTTGGAGGATATCAGTAACAATTTATCACATGCAACTCCCACATTATTTTGCTTTTGGGGTTGAATCACTTCTGAATCTTATTTTCCAGCTGGCAAAACACAGGATCTAGAATATATTTAAAAACTGTTCTCTCTAAGCCTATGCATCTATCATGAGTATCTTGAATGATGCTTGCAATTCACTTCACAATTCATTCTTCATTCAAGAAATGTTCTGATCATCCTGTTCATGAGCTTATCTCCTTTGTTATGTTATTGTGTGTTTTCTTGAAATGAAAAATTGGGTCATGAGGTGACATGTGTGCTATACTTTTTCCTTCTTGCTTAAGAGCAACTAAATTAGGGATCTGAGCATAATTATGAAATGTGTGTTGTGCTCAAGTACATTAAAATTTTTATTTTACATTTAAACATAAGGAAATACTGTTATTGAAATATTTGTGTATATAGACACACACATATATCCCTAAAGAAGTTGTTTAATATTTAGTTGGGATATTTGAATACTTAGATGATGGCCTATAGAAAACATGTTTGCATAAAGATTTTCACATTGAAGAATTTGACTATGACCTTTAGACTCAGTTGAACAAGACTGTGTAAGTAAGAAGCATACTCCATTTAGAGTTTTGGAGTATATCCATCTAGAGTTATGATTATTATTAGGATTAAACAAAATCTGTCTTTATTATACCAGACAGAATACAGAAAATCTTATGTGTGCTATTTATTGTTAATAATATTTTAAAATCATATATTATTTGATTTTCCTCTTGGATATTTTGATCTTGTTCCTCTCCATCCTTCTAAGAAACAGGGCTTTAGTTACTAGCCCTTGCAAACTTTTGTTTACATTGTTCCAATTCACTTTTAATGGGTTCCTAATTGTTTTAATGCAGTTCTTGAAAATTTCTTCAAATGGTTCATTAATTAAAAACATGCAACATATTTCAAGACAGTGGCAATAAATATTTAAAGTAGATTTATGCTTTAAAATCCTTCAGAAGTATTTTAAACAATGAATACATGCCAATAAATGCAGTTTAAGGAGAATAGAGATATAATTAGATAAAACAATATTTCAGAGAATTCACAAGGTCTCTTTGACAAGTAAAAAAA
Source organism: Lophiomys imhausi (assembly GCA_907164525.1). Taxonomy (NCBI): domain Eukaryota; kingdom Metazoa; phylum Chordata; class Mammalia; order Rodentia; family Muridae; genus Lophiomys; species Lophiomys imhausi. The sequence continues at coordinate 2,786,529 of CAJQZJ010000637.1, read as the reverse complement.
AAAAAAATCTACCAAAATAGCCTAAAACTTTCAATTGGCTTTGTTCCTTGAAGGAACTTATTTCCTCATAACTGTCCAACTGTCTCATAAAATGTATTGTTGTAGTTCCAAATGTGACACTTTTAGTGCCTTTGCTACGGGGAACAATGATTTGAAAAGACTCCTATATGTATTTAATCCTCCAAGAGTTGTAAGATTTAAACAATCCTTAAAAGTTGATTTGTCTTCTATAAGTATTTGTGATACAGTATAATTTTAATATTAGAAAATATGGCCTATATGGTAGCTGAATAATTTTTCCATCTCACAAACTGGGAATGGCCAAACTATGACTCTGTGTCATGCTCCTAAAAGACCCAATTTTCTACCTATGGTTACAGAGGTCATAAAACCAACAGGAGAACCTAATGCTGGCATTTCCCTTAACATTTGTAATTTCTAACTAACTGTATTCTATTATCCTTGTAGCCACAGATAATTGTAACTCTCAACCATTTTTTCCTCATAGATGGAGACCGTTACATAAAACCATGACTCATCAAAATGCAGAAAATGAATGACTCTGCATTCAAGCACAATTGGTGCAAATATAATACAACTTCCATACCCATGGCTCAGGGAAAATTGATGAATGTGGGAAGCAGAGGACAAGGATGTCTGCTTTGGAACAGTATCTTCTGAGAAAGAAGCACCACCCGTAAAATCTCAGCAACATGGTTACCTAAATAGTATCAGTTGGCATTCTAATGCATGGGAGGGAAATTTAACAAAGCCCCAGCACTAAGCAACAATCTCCAGACAGTCATTGGCTGCTAAGGGAGAGAAACAATCAGTTTTCTCCCTGGTGATGAACTCCCTGGTGGGCAATAATATTGAGAAAATGTGTGGGAGAATAGGAGGGCTTGGACAGGGAAGACGGAGGAGTGGAAATGGTGTAAATATTAATGTATGTAGTACTCATGCATATATTCTCAAAAAATACTAAAATTTGAAAAACTTTAACTCATAGGTCAAATTTACTTCATTACTTCTTTTTTAAAGTAAATTCTGTTAGTTCAGAGATATGCCCACTTATACGTCTTGTGTTTGTATTTTCACTGTGATGGGATAGTACACTAATTGGGGCAGAGTCTATATGACCTAAAGTACCTGAACTATTTTCTATTTGGCATTCCTTAAACATTTTGCTTACCACTGCTGAAACTTGCTAGGAATACTTGACCTAATTACTTTTAAAAAGTCTTCCCAAACTAGAACTTTTTGCTAATACAGATATTCAAATATTTTATTTTGCATATATGCCCACACAGACACACATTTTATGTATAATGTCTCATTTTAACAAAGTCTTGCTATATTCATATATCTTTCACAAAGTAAAAGATCTGCAGTGTTCTTTACACAACATGTTAAAGAAAATTACCCAAGGTTGTCATTACACTTTGAATACTGCCAAAAATCTCCAACCTAATATATAATGTAAATTGACCTCAAGCTAACTTACAGATAAGTTTTTATACATATTTATATTAATTATACAAAATAGCCAACTCCATTATTAACTTTTTGGAATATATTGAGCTATTTTGACTACATTGAAACCCTGCTGCTTACAGAGTTTTTGGATTATCACAGCAATAGAAACACACTGAAGACACAAGTTCTCAACAAGGAGTGTACTGAGACAGGAGCTTCTGAGGTTCTAAGAAGCTGCAATCACAAAGCAAGATCTTGGAATAGAGATTTTTAAAGAGAAAGAACTCAAGGGAAAAATCAGGTCTTCTCTGATACTGTTTAGGTAAATATAAAACAGCTCATCTGTGTTCTTTATAAATTTTGGATATTAGCCCTCTGTTAGATGTGGGGTTTTTGAAGATCTTTTCTAAATCTGTAGGCTGCCATTTTGTTCCAATGACAGTGTCCTTTGCCTTACTAAAGCTTTTAAGTTTCATGAGGTTCCATTTATTGATTGTTGGTCTTAGGGCCTGACGACCTATTGGTGTTCTGTTCAGGAAATTGTCACCTGTGCCAATGATTTCAAGGCTTTCCCCACTTACTCTACTATTAAATTTACTGTGTCCAGTTTTATGTTGAGGTCTTTGATCCACTTGGACTTAAGTTTTGTGCAAAGTGATAAATATGGGTCTATTTGCATTCTTTTACCTGATGACATCCAGTTAGACCAGCACCATTTGTTGAAGATACTTTCCTTTTTGCATTGTATGGTTTTGGCTTCTTTGTTAAAAATTAAGTGTCCATAGATGTGTGAGTTTATTTCTGGGGCTTCAATTCTACTCCATTTATCAACTTGTCTGTTTCTATACCAGTACCATGATGTTTTTATTACTTCTCTTGCTCTGTAGTATAGCTTGAAATCAGGGATGGTGATATATCCAGATGTTGTTGTTTTTGGTACAGGATTGATTTAGCTATTCTGGGTTTTTTTTTTTTTTTTTCCATATGAAGTTGAGAGTTATTCTTTCAAGAAAGGTCTGTAAAGAATTGTGATGGTATTTTGATGGGAATTGCATTGAATCTGTATATTGCTTTTGATAGGATGATCATTTTTATTATGTTGATCCTACCTATCCATGAGCATGGGAGATCTTTCCATCTTCTGATATCCTCTTCAATTTCTTTCTTCAAGGACTTGAAGTTCTTGTTGTACAGGTCTTTCACTTGATTTTTTAGAGTTACCCCCAGGTGTTTTATATTATTTGTGGGTAATGTGAAGAGTGTTGTTTCCCTAATTTCTTTCTGGGACCGTTTATCTATTGTGTAAAGAAGGGCTACAGATTTTTTGAGTTAATTTTGTATCCAGCCACCTTGCTGAAAGAGTCTATCAGCTATAGTAGTTCTCTGGTGGAATTTTTGGGGTCACTTATATATACTATCATATTGTTTGCAAATAGGGATGATTTGACTTCTTCCTTTCCAATTGGTATCCCCTTGATCTTATTTAGTTGTCTTATTGCTCTGGCTACAAGCAGAATATCAAGCACTAACGTTGAAGAGGTATAGGGAGAATGGGCATCCTTGCCTTGTCCCTGATTTTAGAGGAAATGCTTTAAGTTTCTCTCCACTTAATTTGATGTTGGCTACTGGATTGCTTTATATCACTTTTACTATTTCTAGATATGGACCTTGTATGACAGTTCTTTCCAAGACTTTTAAGATGAAAGGGTGTTGGATTTTGTCAAATGCTTTTTCAGCATCTAATGAGATGATCATGTGGCTTTTTTTTCTTTCATCTTGTTTATATGGTGGATTATATTAATAGATTTTCATATGTTGAACCAACCCTGCATTCCTGGGATGAGGCCTACTTGATCATGTTGTATGATACTTTTGATGTGTTCTTGGATTGGGTTTGAAAGTATTTTATTATCTAGAACTCAAGAAATTAAACACTAACAAACCAAGTAACTCAACCAAAAATAGGGCACAGAGCTAAACTTGGAATTCACAAATGAGGAATCTAGAATGGCCTGAGAGTCACTTGAAGAAATGCTTAACATCTTTAATTATTATTGAAATGCAACTCAAGATGACTCTAAGATTGATCTCACTCCTGTCAAAATGGCTAAGATCAAAAATTCAAAAGACAGCACATGCTGCCGAGTTTGTGGAGAAAGGGAAACACTCCCACATTGCTGGCGGGAGTGCAAACTTGTACAACAACTATGGAAAAAAATCTGGTGATATCTTAGAAAACTTGGAATAGCTCTACTTCAAGACCTAGTTATACCACTCCTGGACATATATCCAAAAGATTCCTCACCAATCCATAAGGACTTCTCCTCATCTATGTTCATAGCAACTTTTTTCTGTAATGGCTAGAAACTAGAAACAACCCAGATGTCCTTCAACTGAAGAATGGACAAAAATACTGTGGTACATTTACACAATGGAATACTACTCAGCAATCAGAAAAAAAAGAAATTATGCAATATGCAAACAAATGGATGGAACTAGAAAAGCTCATCATGAGTGATCTAACTCAGACTCAGAAACATACACATGGCATATATTCACTTATAACTGGATTTTAGCCATAGTACAAGATAACCATCCTACAATCAGTAGACCCAAAAGAACAGGAACATGAATTTGGTTACCTGTTAGTGGGACACTCCACCCTATCTGAACTGCCATGTATGCCTCCTATGCAATAGGAAGCTCTTAGAAGTCATGTACCTAATGAAGTGAGAAGTGCTGGTACATGGAGACACCCCACACCAGAGGGATGGTATGGGTGGGAGAGGGGATAGAAGATGGGAAGGTCGGAAGGGAGGGGGTGGAGGAAGGGGGTGGTAATGGAGATATAACTTGAAGTAATAAATAAATGTAAAAAAAATAGTACAAATGGTCATCTTACCAAAAGCAATCTACAGATTCAATGCAATTTCCATGAAAATCCAGACACAATTCTTTATAGACCTTGAACAAATAATTCTAAACTTCATATGGAAAAATTAAAAAAAACCCTGGATAGTTAAAACAGTTCTGCACAATAAATGAACCTCTAGAAGTATCACCATCCCTGACTTCAAGTTGAACTAAGAAACAATAGTAATAAAAACTACATAGCATCGATGTAAAAACAGACATTTTTATTGATGAAATGAAATCAAAGACCAAGAAATAAACTCACATACCTATGGACACTTGAGTTTTGATACAGATGCTAAAACCGCACAATGGAAAAAAGTCAGCATTTTCATCAAATGGTGATGGTCTAACTGGATGTCTGCATGTAGAAGAATACAAATAGATCCATAAAAAAACATTAAAAAAATAGATCCATATTTACTAACTTGCACAAAACTCAAGTCTAAGTGTATCAAAGATCTCAATATAAAAATGGATACACTAAATATAACAGAAGAGCAAATAGGGGAAAAGCTCTGAACTCACTGGCACAGGAGACAATGTCTTGAATAGAACACCAATAGCGCATGCACTGAGATCAACAATAAATGGGACCTTATAAACTAAAAAATTTCTGTAAGGCCAAGAACACTGTCAATAGAACAAAATGGCAGCCAAAAGATTGGTTAAAGATCTTCATCAACTCCACATCTGACAGAAGTCTAATATCTAAAATATATGAACAACTCAAGAAATTAAGGACAAAAAAAATAATAATCCAATGGGGGGGGGGAATGGTGTAGAGAAGTAAACCAAGAAAGCACTACAAAGAATCTCTAATGACTGAGAAGTACTTAAAGAAATGCTTAACATCCTTAGTCATTGATGAAAAGCAAATCAAAATAAATGGCTACGATCAAAAACTCAAGTGACAGCACATGAAGATGAAGACGTGAAGAAAGGAGAACCCTCCTCCATTTCAGGTGAGAGTGTAAACTTGTACAACCACTTTGTAAATCAATCTTGTGATTTCTCATAAAATTGGGAATATTTCTACCTCAATATCCAGCTGTAACACTCCTGGGCCATATATCCACAAGATGTTTCACCAAACCATAAGGGCATTTCCTCGACTATGTTTATAACAGCTTTATTCATAATAGTCATAAACTGGAAACAATGTGGATATCTTTCAATAGAAAAATGGGTAATGAAACTGTCATTCATTTACATAATGGACCTCTACTCAACTATTAAAAGCAAGGACATCACGAAATCTGCAGGCAAATAGATTGAACCAGAGAAGATTATCTTGGGTGAGGTAATCCAGACACAGAAACACATGCATGCTAGTACTCAGTCATAAGTGAATATTAGCAAAAAAGTAAAGGAAAACCATGCTACAATCCATAGACCTAAAAAAGCTAAGTATGTTATCTGCTGGATAAAGCTTCGCAGATGGCAGTAATGTTGGGTCTCTGTCCAGATCCCTCTCTCCATATACTTCTGATCTCTATTTTATCCCCACTACTTAGAAGGGTTCTGGTATCATCCCTTGAGCTCCCCTTTTTATTTAGTTTATTTGGGTCTGTGAATTTTAGCAGTTATCCTGTACATATTAGCTAATATCCCCTTATGAGTGAGTAAATATCATGTGTGTCTTTTTGGGTCTCTGTTACCTCACTCAGTATGATCTTTTCTGGTTTCATCCATTTTCCTGCAAAACTCATGACATCCTTGTTTTTGATGAGAGAGTAGTATTCCATTGTATAGATGTGTCACAATTTCTTTATCCATTCCTAGATTGAGAGACATCTGACTAGTTTCTAGTTTCTGATTGTTATGAATAAAGCTGCTGTGAACATAATTGAGGAGATATCCTTGTGATATATGACACATATTTGGGAAATATGCCCAGGAGTGGAATAGCTGGGTCTTGAGGTAAAACTTTTCCCAATTTTCTTAGAAAGCACCAGATAGATTTCCAAAGTGGTTGGCAAGTTTTCACTCCCGTCAGCAATGGAGCAGTTTTCCCTTTCTCTGGAGCTCATTTTCCTGGCAGACCAATTTTGCATTGCCTCAGTGGGAGAGGAGGCACTTAGTCCTGATTCTATTTGATGTGCCAGAGTGAGGTGGTACTGGGTGGAGGGGTGAGGGAGAAGTGGGTGGGAGGATGGACTAGGAGGAAAGGAGGGAAGGGGATGGTGATGGGAATGTTAAATAAATAAATAAAATAAACAAATAAAGCTAAGTACCAAGGAAGGTCCAAGGAATGATGCTTGAATCTCTTTCTGGAAAGTAAAATAGACATGAGAAGCGGATGGAGAGAAGGAATTTTTTGAGAGAGAGGATGGAGAGAGGAATGGGAAAGAGGCAGGAAACAGATATTGGGAGAGCAGGGATAGGGATTCAAGAGAGAAGGGAAATTGATGTTGGGGCTTCTCTGAGACAAGCTGGAGTCCTGGGATAAGGGAGGCTCTTGGGAGGATATAGGGGTGACCCTTCCTGAGACTCCTACCAGTAGGGGATACTGAGACTGAAGTGACCATACCTGGGACCCAGAAAGGACTTCCAAAGGAGGTAGGGGATAACAACCCACTAACAAAACCTGTGAACCACAACTTGTCCCATTTACAAGCCCTTCGTCCTTGCAGGTATAAAAGATGGAACAGAGACTGAGGGAATGACCAACCAATGAATGGCCCACCTTGAGATCCACCTTATGGGAGAGACCCAATCCTTGACACTATTAATTATACTCTGCTATCCTTGCAGACAAGAACATAATATAACTGCCATCTGAGAGGCTTCATTCAGCTGATAATGGAAACAGTTGCAGAGATCCACAGCCAAACACTAGGCATAACTCACAGAGTCTTATAGAAGAGTTAGGGGAAGGATTGAGGGAGCTGGAAGTGTCAAGGACACCACAAGAAGACCTACATAGTCAATTAACATGGGCACGGGGGGCTCATACAGACTGAACCACCCACCAAAATGCATGCATGGACTGGTATTAGGCCCACTACAATAATGAAGCTGGTGGGCTGCTTGGTCTTCAAGTGGATGCCCTAATAATTATAGAATGAACTCTTTCTGACTTGTACTCTGTTGCTTCCCAATGTATCCAGTTTTCCTAGAAGAGCTGTTTTGTCTTGACTCAGTTAAAGAGCAGGCACTTAGTCCTAATATGATTTGATGTGCAAGAGTGGTTTGGTACCTGGTAGAGTTGGCGTATGAGAGAAGTGGGTAGGACAGGGGGACCGGAAGGAAAGGTGGGAGGGGGTTGTAATTGGATGTAAAATTAATTAATTAATTAATGAAAAAGAAAAGAAAAACTTATGTAAATGTAATTCAAGATGGAAGCTAAATTTCATTCTAAATTTGGTAGCCAAATTCGGCAGCAGCAGCAATGTGATTCTGGCTGTAGTGTTGTAAAAGATGTCTTTGTAATGAAGTTGTGGAATCTTCTTCCATAATTAAGGGAAGTTGCCAAGGCCAGGCATGGAATCCTGAGAGTACATTGAATAAAGCATTGACAGTGAGCCTGGATTATGTGGGAGACTCCAAGAAATTGGAGATGACAGGACCATGGGATATTTGAACTAGCATGCCTTCATCTTACTCTTAAATCCATCTTGTACTAAAAACATTCCTGTTTATGATTAAATTTCTGATTCTCAAGGAATGTATTATGCCCCAGTTGTAACCTGAACTACAAATGGTTCTATATTGCCTGTCTCGGGAATGGCAATCATATCTTTCTTTCAAGGGATTGGTTATAAACATCTTGCAACATTACCATTGTCTGAAAGGGTTATATGACCACTTTGTTATAACACCTATAACTACCTTGTTATGCCTACCTTGAAACCATGTGTTTGTTTCAGGAGGTTGTTAAGACTAATTTATGATATTCTGCTCTTGCAATGTTGCCTATTTTGCCCACCAAATTCCTAACTGGGAAATCCTCTACCACTGAGCTACAAAAGTGTCATCTTCCTCACATCAAATGCAGATCCCTCAGGCACTGCCTTAGGGGGTGATAGCCCATGTACACAAACAAAAATGTTTTCTTTAATTCATTACTTTCTTTAATTTGGCAGTGATGATATGGGTTGCCAGTCTTTCTCCTCTGATCTTTGGGATTAACAACATCTGCCAAGGAGACTTGCATACAAGTAGTAGAAACAGACCAAGGGAGAAAACAAGAGGCGAGTGGGGGTGAGAGTATACACAGTGAAGCTAGAAAGGGAAGTTTCTTCTAAGCCTTTAAACACCTGACATAAAAGTAAATGATTTGGAGTTTGTTGTGCTGCATTACAGACTTGACTTGGTACAGTATTTTCTCTCTATGCTACCTTTTTTCCCTTTTGATATATATTTGTGTGGGTTCCTGGCTGGGAATTCCCAGCCTGGTCCACTATAAGGCAGATCCTTCAAAGAAGGAAGAGCACTTCTCCCCAAAATAAGGAGATTCAGACTTATGTGATCTTGGAGGCATGGAGAAAAAAAGGAAATTTATTCTGTGAATTGGTATTATTTGCCTTTGTATAGTGGGGAGGGGTTTTTGTGAAGTGGATGTGTTTGATTTGAAGGGCATTGTTCTATCAGAAGAAAGAAAATAGAATATCTAATTAATTCATGGGCGGTAATGGTGGGGTGGGGAAAGCTCCAGGGAAGCTAGAGGACTAGACTAAATGTTATTGGCTGAAAGCCAAGGCACCAACAGACCTCATTAACATGAGAAAATCAGAGGAGGATTAGGGGAGTGACATTCTGAGGGGGTCTCCAGGCTCTAGAGAGGTTCTAGGGGCTCTAGAGAGGCCAAGAAGAGAGGAAAGAGAGATTTCCATTAAACAAGGGAGTATGTCCTTGTAGTGCAGGGCTCAGGGGCCTTTCAGCAAAGACAGACTTCTAGCCTGTCAACAGAAATCCCACATATTTGACATGTAATTTGCTTTCTAATTTTATAATTGTTGAAATCAGAGATTTCCTTTAGTCTAGGAAATGTCTTTTGACTTACTGAGATAGTAAAATACTGTGGGATTTTTAAACTTGGACTAAGTGCACTTTGCATTATACTTGTGAGCCTATAGGGCCCAGAGTAATGAATACAGTGGTTTGAAGGAGAATGGCTCCCATTGGTTCATTTGTTCGAATACTTAGTTTCTATTTGGTAGAGAATTGTTTGGAAAAGATCACTCTGTATAGTCTTTTTGGAAGAGGTATGTCATTGAAGTTGGGCTTTGAACTTTCAAAAGCCCCTTCCATTTCAAGTTAGATTTCTGTCTCTGCCTCTTGGTTATGTATCAAGATGTAAGCCATCATCAGCTACTGTTCTAGCATCATGCCTTCTGCTTGTTGCCATGCTACCATGATGGCTATGGATTAACCCTCTGAAACTATAAACCCGAATGGAATGAAATGTTTCTTTTCTATTCTTATCATGGTATTTGTCACTTCAATAGGAAACTAAGACATGGATATTCTTATTGTTCAACCAATTGGGGGAATTTGAAAATTATCATGGTGTTGGTTGACATTCCTGACTTTTCCTTCATTATATAGGTGAAACAAGGGATTAAAATGATTTATCGCTGGTGCTATGGCATTGGAGGCTGTTTTGCAGAAGCAGTAAGAAAATCCACAGTAACCTTACCTTTTTGCAAAGGCCTCCCAGGCAAAGTTTCTTGATCATTCTAAATGTTTCATTATGTCCCAGGCCTGAACCATAGGGAAGAATCTTGGAATAGTGATGGTGTGAGCCTCACTCACTACCACTGCCATGATTTATTCCTTTGACAACTTGGGCTCTCAGCACCAGCAACATAGGTCACTGAGGTAAGATTCCTCCTCATTTCTTCTCCCAGAGCTTTGATATCCATTATTTTGAGTATGGATTTTGTTGCAACCACCCAGTACCACCTATCTTCACCAAGGAAATAGAAAGTAAAACCTATTGTTTTAGAGATGGTGTAGCAAATGATGTGGCCTTTCCAACATCTATGGGAAGACTTCTATTCTAGTTAGGGATACTGCTGTGATGAAATACCAGGACCAATGGGAACCTGAGAAGGAAAGAGTTTATTCAGCTTACATTTACATATCACTATTCATCCATGAATAAAGTCAAGATAGTAACTCAAAGAAGGCAGGAACCTGGAGGTGAGAAGTGACACAGAAGCCATTGAGGTTTGTTACTTACTGGATACTTATTCAACATGGCTGGTTAAGTCGGTCTTTTTATAGAAACCAGGACCATAATAGGCTAGGTCCTCCCCCCCACCCCCCATAAATCACTAATTAAGAAAATGCCCCACAGTCAGAGCTTATGGAAGCATTTTCACAATTAAGTCTCCCCTCCTTTCAGATAATTAGTTTAGGCCAAGTTGACATAAAACTAGCCAGTATTGCCTGAATGCTATCATAGTTAAATTTCCCATAGCAAATTAATTAGCCTGTTATGTCTAAACTCAACCCCATCAACTCCTAATATGATTCACCATTAAATTATTTGGTAGAGAATAACATGATACTCATAATGTTAGCTATTTGGCCAAAGTCATAATGAAGTCAAAATCCAGGCCACCATGGGACTGTATTTCTCTCAGCCTTCTTGTCTTCCAAACTATAATCAGAATTGCCTACTAAGATCCACAGAGTACATTCTTGGGCTCTCCTATTTATAAGGTACTATTTCATATTCCTTCCAAAAACTAATTTCATAGTAGTACATGTAGTATGTAGAACTACATAGTTAACTTTATTACATTAACAGTCACACTTCTTGGGACCAATCTTCTCTATTAGAACTTTTATCATTTCTGTTAAAGAGGTTATATATCAAAAGCAACTTAAGACAGAGAGACTTTATTTTGGCACTCTATATGACACAGTTCATCGTGACAGGGAAAGCAGAGGCCTGAGACTGAAAATTACATTTCATAAAGAGTCAAGAAGCAAAGATAAATAAATACTTGTAATCTGTAACTTTTTATAAATCTTTTTGGGAAGTACCATGTAATATAGTACTACAGCTCTTTAGAATTGGTTTTTCAGCCTCAGTTAATCTAACCTAGATAATGTTCTTACATCCATGACCAGATGTCTGCAGGCATGGCAACTATAATTCTCAGCTGCTACTCAATCAAGATCAAATAATCCCAGAGACTATTGGTTTTGTTTGAGTATCACTGCAGTTTCATATGCCATCTTCACTTTGATGATGATTATTTCTCCAGGTAGATTTTTACTATAAGGAGAGTCCTGGGATCAAGTACTGATGCCCCAAATGCCAATCTCCTAGCAGAAAATAATTCAATGCCACTAAAAACTTGTTCATTTTGAGCACTATAAAACTTTCACTAAAGGAATGCGTATGATTAAAAATAAAACTAAATTCAAGCAATAAATTTTTAGCAGATGTGAAATGTCAACACAATGCAACAAATATAGGAAGCCAAGAAGATAAAATATTAAAAGGTTTATAAATATTAAAGAAAAATTACAATTCAATACTATAAATAAAAACTACAATAACTCAAATAAATATCACTGTGAGAAATCTTACCAATAGAAGGAAAGTAAAATAAAAAATTACATTAGGGTTTGAAGTCAAGATAGAAGACTGGGAACTCTTAGCAATAAGGATAAATTAAGAAGAAAGCACTTTATAAAATTTCAAATGAATGAGACATTATGAAAAGAAACTATAAAATAAATGAATCATGGGCAAAAAATAAGTGTTAAAATTTAATTTTAAAGGCTTTGAAAACAGCCAATTTTTCTCAAAACTAGGGAAAGAGGTACATATAGATATGAGAGGAATTTAAAATAAGAAACAACTTTGACTATAAATAACATCACTACAGCATGTTAAATATGTCATATTAGAGTTACAACACTAAATACAAAGAAAAAAAATGTATATTGAAATAAACAAGAGAGAAACACAAGAGGACACAGGAAGGCACGCTTAGCAGGAAAGTAGGCATCTCAATAAATCTTGAAAAATCAAAAGAGAATGATGGTTATGAAATTCAGAAAGACCAAAGCTGTGAATGTAGAATACTGTACTTAGAAAAACTGTCATATCAAAGGCAAAATAAAAAAATATTTTTTTACCTTAAGCATGTAGTTTTTTTTCTTATTCATAGTTATTTTATTTTCCTTACTTGTCTTACTGTTCTAAGACTTAAAGAATTATAATGAATAGGAATTGAATAAGTAGACACCTTCATCTGGTTTCTGACAATGTTAACACTCTTTTCTCCATTTAGTTTAATATTGGCTGTAAGTTTGTTTTATATATAATTAATATCCTTTTAATGATAGATAATGATAGATAATAATCATGTTATAACATTACTAGCTTCTCCACAACTTTTATATCAAAGTAATCTTGGATTTAAAACACTCCTCATAAAAATACAAATGTAAATATTTGCAAAAATAGAAACCAATGCAATCCAAGAATATATGTGAAAACAAAAAAGACACTAGATAGTCAAAGTAATTCTAAGAAAAAGATGTTATGTTATTATACCTGATTCTATTACTGACCCAAAAAATGTGTATGATATTGGCATAAAACAGATGTGTAAATCAGTGCAATATAATTGAGGACCAAGAAATAAATGTATGTAGCTCCAGCCACTGAAATTTTTGACACTGGTGTGCAATAACATGTTGGGGAAAAAAAAGTCTTTTCAACAAATGTTACTGGAAAATCAGGATCTCTCCACCTATAGAAATATGAAACCAGAACAAAACTCACCTTCCAAGGATCAAATATACTACCAAAATAAAGGAAATTCCAAAAGTATTATAGGAAAAGCTACATGATATAGATACAGGAAATAAGTCCCTAAATTGAATTCCAGCCACTCAGGAACCAAAGTCAACAATCCGCAAATGTCTGTCAGAGAAACGGGGCCAAATGGCTAAAGATCGATGCTGCAATGTATGGAGAGAAAATGGGAACTGTCCAGGCAGCCACTGGTATATCATTTCTTAGTTTTGGAAGCTGCAGGCCCTGCACTTCCTATATAATCAGATATATTTATCCCTCTCAGGTCTCTGAGGTGGTTGAAGAATAGATAGCTAGACTCTCATAGTTAAATTTTGAGTTGTTTAGGAATCAAGAGGGTGTTCTGGATCTAAGAAGATATTTTTAAAATTGTGAGGCAAGTTAGTATGAAAGCTGAATTAGATATAGAACTTTAAACTCTTGGAGATGGTTAGATAGTAGAATGTTAAAGTCAGGTGCCAAATACATATGGACTGGACATTGGGAATATATGCTAAGCCATATAACTCTCATAATTGTGGCCTATTTATTTCTGTTGTTTTGTATTGTATTTGTAGTTATAAGAGAAAGAACCATTTGTTGGACTGAAAGGGAGAGCTGTTGGGGGAAATAAGATATACCTTAAACTAAAAAAAGGGTAGAGGATGGGGGGTTGAGGGGGAGGAGGGTGGAAGGATGGGACTGGAAGGGGGAGTAGGGAGGAGGTTGTGATTGAGATGTAACTTCAAGAAATAAAAAATAAATTATTTTTAAAAATCCGCAAATGAAACCTCATGAGACTAGAAAATCTTCTGGCAACAAAGGAAACTGAATTGACTGAAGAGGCAACATGCGCAATGGAAGAAAATAATTTCCATATATATAGCCAACAGTAGATTAATACCTAGAATACACAAGGAAGCCGCAGTGCGGAGCAGAGGCCTGGGTTCCGGAGCAAAGGCCAGCATCATGGAGCAGAGGCTGACACAGAGCCCATCGTGGAAGCGAGCACAAGCCACTCTAATACCCAACGAGTAGCTGAGAACCCCAGACAGGGGTACGCATCAGCCTCCGGAGCACCCAGCTTTGAAGCCAGCATCCCATTCAGGAGAACCATGAGATCAACAAGATTTGTCACCATCACCAGCGGAGTGGCGATCTATGAGGTGCAAACATATCTGGGCTTACCCAGAAAGGTGTTGGACATACAGGGCAAAGGGCTGCTCTTCCTGCAGCAGTGCAGTGTTCCACAGGTCTGATCACTGCAGGACCTTAGCAGGCAGCCCCAACCACCAGATAGAGTTACCTCCTGGCTTTCTGAGTGCACAGTACAACTACGGTCACTCCAGCACCTTAAAGAGGACCGACAGTGACAATGAAACAGTAAGATCAGACAGGGCTGAAAAGCAGGTAGTCAAGTTATAAGGCTGCGGAACTCCACTGAGTACAAGCCCAGTGGACAGGTTGTGACATTCATATCTGAGCCAGTGCACCTTGCCCCTTCTCGGAGGGATACCCTGTCTTCAGCATCTACAGCTCCTGCATGGGAGCAGCAGCAAGTTCTTGGCCTTTGCAAACTGCCTGACTGATACAGATGACAAGGGCTTACTGTGTAGTGCTGAGAGGCAGAGAGATGCCTTGGGGACCACCTTGAAGAAAGTGGGGATGATCACAAACCTGTCCCTTGGATCAGACAGACAAGCAGCAGGAGATCTGTGACTCTAGCCTACAATCTCTGGTCCTCTGAGACCCACAGACATCACTAGGAAGACCAGTTAGAAACAAACACCACAAGCTGGATTAACTCATCCTACACAATTCCTGACTAGAAGAAGGGACAAGATGGGAAGGGGTGGACTTTGGGGGGCCCACTGAGACCCAACCCCCATCTCAAAACCCCACCTAGCTTGTGTTAAGCTACAGACAACCAAGATTATACAGACTCTACAACAAAGCTCCCTCCTTGGCACCAGGTTCAGAAGACATTAGGAACAATCAACTAAGGGAAACCAGATGGCTACAGGTCAGTGAAAGAACAAAACTGACAAAAATCAGGGAAATATGATTCCAACAAAATTCAGCAAGCTTAACACAGCAAGCCCTGAACATCCCACCACAGCTGAAACACATGAAAATGATGACAAATCTATACTTAGGAAAATGATGGAGTCATTACAAGAAGAAATTAAATCCCTGAAATAATTTAAAGAATCCTCAATTTTACGAATGAACTAAATGGAAAACACCATTAGAGACCTCCAAGCCAATGCAGCCCAACATGAATAGGAAATAGACAAGGCAATGAAAGATTTGAAAGATTTGTAAACAAAGACAAGCAAAATGGAGCAGGAAACGTATAAAACGAATAAAATTGTTCAAGACTTGAAATTGGAAGTGGAAGAAATAAAGAAAATACAAACAGAGACAATCCTGGAGGTGGAAAAATCAAGGGAATAGAACAGGAACTACAGTATTAAAAATAGGTTCCAATAGATGGAAGATAGAATCTCAGGCATGGAAGATTGGATTGAAGAAATCAGTACAACAACCAAAGAAAGTGAGAAATCTAAAATCATAATAATTGAAACCCCAAAAGTACAGAACAGAGAAAGAATGTTAAAAGCAGTAAGAGAAAAATATCAAGTAACAGATAATGGCAGACCCATCAGAATTACACCTGACTTCTCAGAAACTTTAACAGACAGAAGGGCCTGGGCAGACATCCTACAAGCACTATAGGTGCCCGGCCAGACTACTATACCCACCAATACTCTCTATCACAAAGATGGAGAAAACAAGATATTCCATGACAAAACCAAATTTAAACAGTATCTTCCCACAAATCCAGCCCTACAGAAGATCCTAGAAGGAAAATCCCAACCCAGAGAAGATAACTACACCCAAGAAAACAGAGGAAGTAAAAAAAAACCAAAAAACAAAAAACAAAAAACCACTGTAGCTAAACCAAAAAACAAACAAACAAAAAAACACACACACACACAACAACAACCACTTACATCAAAATAACAGGAAATAACAGCCTTTGGTCACTAATATCCATCAACATCAATGGACTCAACTCCCAAATAAAAAGACACAGGTTTACAGAAAGATCCTTAAAAAAGATCCATCATTTTGCTGCTTATAAGAAATACATCTCACTAACAAAGATAGATGCTACCTCAGAGTAAAAGGCTGTGAAAAAGGTTTTCCAAGCAAATGGGCCCAGAAAGCAAACTGGAGTAGCCATCCTAATATCAAATAAAATAGACTTTCAATTGAACTTAATCAAAAAAAAAAAAAGAAAGAACCATTTGTTGGACTGAAATAGGGAGCTGTTGGGGGGAGAAAGATATACCTTAAACTTAAAAAAAGGGAGGAAGAGGATTGGGTTTGAGGGGGAAGGGGGGGAGTGTGGGAGTAGAGGGGAGAATAGGGAGGGGATTGTGATTGAGATGTAACTTGAAGAAATAACAAATAAATTAAAAAAGAAAAAGAAAATTTAACATACCTTCAACAGCCTAAAAAAAAAAAAAGATAGGGAAGGGCACTACATACTTGTTTTATTTGTTTCTATTTCATTAATTTCAGCTCTGATTTTTATTATTTCTTGTCACCTGGGTTTGATTTTGTTGGGTCTTTATTTTCAATTTATTTTGTTTCATTATTAAGCCACTTAATGTGCCCTTTCTGATTTTTTTAATGTAGACAATTAGATCAATAAATATCCTCACAGGGATACTTGTAATGTGCCCTACAGGTTTTGATGTGCTGCATTTTTATTTTCATTTCATTTCAAAAACTTATTATTTCTTTCTTGATTTTTAGCACATTTGTTCTTCATTGAATCATTTAACCTTACGTGTTTGTGATCTTACCATAGATATTATTGTTATTGATTTTAAATTTTTCTGTATAATAACTATGTATGATATAAAGAATTATTTCAATCTTTCTATATTTGTTAACATTTGTTTTGTGCACCAAAATTATGATATATTTTAGAGATATGTCCATGTGTGATTTAGTATAAAGTATATTCTTGATACAGTTTCTATCATGGGAAATTCTTCTTTCTCCTCCAAATATAATTGATTTTTGCTGGATATATTACTCTAGATTAGTCCTCCAGGTCATGTAGGATGATTTACTACAGGGTTTCTGGCTTTGAAAATAGTCCTGCAATAAGTCAGATGGGTTTTTTCCTTTAATTTTGTCTGGTTTTGTTCTGTTTTCTTACATCTTTCATTATGCTTTTCTTGATCTGTATAAGTAGTGGTTAACTGTGTCATACTATAGGAATCTTTTTTTTTTTTTTTTTGTGGGCTGGTCTATTTTGGAGTTCTATTTACTTCTTGTAACTAAATGGGTGTGTCTTTTCTTAGTTTGGATTTTCTCCTTTCTTTTTTTTCCTTCCTTCCTTCCTTTCTTTTCTGTGATGTTATTGAAAATCGGGTCTATAACATTAACCTGTGACTCTTTTTCTTCGTCTATTTCTATAATTCAAAGGCTCGTGCTTTTTATGGTGTCAACATTTCCTGTATGTTTCCTTCTTGTGTTATTTTCCATATTCTTTGTTTATGTGGTCTAGATAATCTACTTTATCATTAAGTTCTGATAATCTATATTTTGCTTGATTTATTTTATTTGTATTTTTTCTTGAGTTTTCTTTTTTTAAGTATTATATTTTTTTTCTTCAAGTTACATCTCAGTCACAAACCCTTCCCTATTACCCCTTCCTGTCCCACCCTTCCACTCTCTTCTCCCCCAACAACTTCCCTTTTCAATCAAACAAATGGTTCTTTCTCTTATAACAGTAAATTCTATACAAAACAGCAGAACTAAATATGCCACATTTATGAGAGTTAAATGGCCCAGTATACCTTCCCAAAGTCCAGTTCATACATATTTGGCCCCTGACTTTAACCTTCTACCTTCTAACCATCTCCATGAGTTTAAAGTTCTATAACTGACTTAGCTTTCATACTAACTTGCATCACTATTATAACCATTTTCTTAGATCTAGAACGCCCTCTTGATTCCTAAACAACTCAAAATTTAGCTATGAGACTCAAGCTGTCTATTCTTCAACCACCTCAGAGAGCTGAGAAGGATAAATATATCTGATTATATAGGAAGTGCAAGGCCTGCAGCTTCCAATACTAAGAAATGACAAACCAGTGACTACCTAGACAGTTCCCATTTTCTCTCCATACATTCCAGCATCAGTCTTCAGCCTTTTGGTCCTGTTTCTCTGACAGACATTTATTGTAGAGCAGGGATTATGAAGGACTTGCCTACCCTGTCTTGGCAGAGCTAGGCTGTCGACTTCCCTGCTACCAAGTTTTGTTCTTTTTGGACAGCGATCTGTCTGCAATTGAAGCAAGGAGTTTTTACACGTCAAGAGATAGGCTTGCCACTAATTCAACCATCTCACACTGGAGATTCTTCGATGCTTATCTTCTACTTGGAGTAGAATAGGGGGTGCTGTCAGGAGCTGATATGTCATGATATCAAAAAAAATCTTAATTTAAGACCACATATTTGAATGCCATATTCTGCAGATCTCTTGGGGTTTTTGAAGATGCCCTATCTATCTCTTGTATTTAGATAAGCAAATGTTGCTTGTCTCTTAACAACTTGATTACTGAGTAGCTTAGAGAATATCTGTGATAGACTGTCATAGTAGCTAACAAGGTGACATGCATGTATGACTAGGAGTTTGTTTTTCTTAACTATCCTAAACAGTTTAGGATGGTTGGTATCAAGAGGGCAGAGCTTCACATTCATTCATAAGTATCTCTAGATACGATACAATTAGGAAGCATTACCTTTAATTTTGTATCAATATACAAAGATCTATTCAAATGTGGCTAAATATACTCTTAATTTTGTATCAATATACAAAGATCAATGCCTATGTGGCCCAATACAATCTTAATATTGCGTCCATATATAAGGGTCAATACCATTGTGGCCAACTATAATCTTAATTTTGTATCAATATACAAATATCAATACCGACGTAGTCCAATACAATCTTATTTTTGCAAAATAAACAATGGTCAATACCACTTTAGCCAAATATACTACTAATTTTGTATCAATATACAAAGGTATAAGGGCATATTCAATAATATGACCCTTCTTCTTGGTCCTTCCTGTGCTATGTCTATGTCTCAATTTTTCTCAAGTCCATGCATTCCTACATTGGAGATAAAGAAGGATACAGAAAAGGGAAAGAAGGAATACTCTGGGTCTAACCTCCAAAACCCATTAAAGAGGACCATTTAACAACTTGTAATCTCTTCCCCTTAATAACAGAGTTTTCAGTTGTCCTTCAAATAACCAAAAGGGGGGGGGGAGAAACACCCTCCCCACCCTCTGGGTATGGGATGTCGCTCTCTTAAAATGATTTCCTGCTGATTTGGGTTGTAGTAAACCTGTTTGGGGCCCGAACCAAAATGGAAAAATGGTTAAAAATGTTAGTACAATCCTTTTATGTTCAGTCCTTCTGTTCTCAGCTGTTTAGATGTCCTAAGGACTTTGTAGGCAGAAGCTGAACTTCCAGGCTTTACTGAGGTTCTGGCTGGGGCATTGTGTACAGCTGAACAGTCTTATCTATATTGAGTTGTTGTGGTTGTAGACTTTTGATGGAAACAGCTATTGAGGGAGTCTGTCAGGCTGAATCAACTGGGTCACTCCTCTTCTTTTGGTGTGTGATTCTGTTTTCTGCTGAGGTTTCTGTTGTCCAGTTGTCCCTGGATTCCTTGAATGGATGCTTTGATTCTCCTGGAAAGATAAGAACAGAGCCCTGCCCTAATCCTCACTCAGAGACAATCACCCTCTTTTTTTTTGGGGGGGGTGTATGTAATTTGGTTTTTTGACAATATATAAAGTGTTATCTTTCAATCTGGTTTAAAGAAGAAATTATTTTGTTATTTTTGAGCTAAACCAGTTTTAGTGTATATATTTTGAGATCTCAAAGGACAATTTGTTTGTATTGAGTGGGCCTTTTGTAAGTAGCTTTTAAACTTAGGTCTTTCCAAATCCTATGTGTGTGTCTCTGCATTCTAATTATTGGGATCAGAGACCTGTGGTTCCCATCTGAAGGGATTAAAGATGTGTTCCACCACTCCTGGATCGAAGTTTTTCTCTATTTAGAGTTTGTTTTGTATCAGGCTGAACTTGAGCTCTGAGATATGCCTGTTTCTGTCTCTAGTGTGTTGGGGTTAAGGGTGTACTCTTCTTGAATGATGGGATTAAGGATGTGTACCCTCACCACCCTGTTTTGTGTAACTCTAGAATTTATAAGTCCACTAACTCTATGGTGCTCCTCCTGTGTCTGCTGAACTTAAAGGCATGGGTTAACACCACCTTTCTCCTGTATTTTACCTTAGTTCTATGTTTTTTCGAAACTTGGAGGTTTATAAAACCAGGTTGAACAGCTGTATCCTTTTTTTTATTTACAGTGTTTTAACGTTGTTACTTCTTTTTTTAATTAATAAATTTATTTGTTTGTTGCTACAGGTTACATCCTTATCATCTTATCCTCCTTTCCCGCTTCCCAGTCCCACCCTCCCATGCTCTACCCCCTGACCCTTCTGTCTTGATCCTCTGGGGTGGAGTGTCCCTGCCTAACAGTCTCTCACCACAGATCAGAAGTCATATGAGGGCCAAGAGCCTCTTTATACACCGGGGGCCTACGAAGCAGTACTGTCAGTGAAAGGTGTCTCCTTGCTACGGGGGAAAACTAAAAAAAAGACCAACAGACACACAAACCCACAAAAACAAAGAACAACAACAAAAAAAGAGAGGAAAAAGAAAAAGAAATTAAAAAAATGTTTATGTCCATGTTCCTTTTGGTGTGTTGGTTGTAGTACAGATATCCTCTACGATATATCTAAAATTCTACTATAAGTGAGTAGATGCCATGTGCATTCTTCTGAGTCTGGGTTAGCTCACTCAGGGTGAGCTTCTCTAGATCCATCCATTTGGTTGCAAATTGCATGATTTCATTGTTTCTTATAGATGAGTAATATTCCATTGTATAGATGCACCACAGTTTTTTAATCAATTCTTCAGTTGAGGGACATCTGGGTTGTTTCCAGTTTCTAGCTGTTACAAATAAGGCTGCTATGAACATAGATGAGGAGACTTCCCTAAGTCTCCGTGAGGTGTCCTTTGGGTGTATACCCCGAAGTGGTATGGCTGGGTCCTGAGGCAATGTTATCCCAAATTTCTAAGATATCTCCAGACAGACCCCCATAGTGGTTGCACAAGCCTGCACTCCCACCAGCAATGGAGTAGGGTTCCCCTTTCTCCACACCCTTGCCAGCATGTGCTGTCATTTGAGCTCTTTATCTTAGCCATTCTGACAGGTGTGAGATGGAATCTCAGGATAGTCTTGAGTTGCGTTTCTCTGATGATTAAGGATGTTGAGCATTTCTTCAAGTGTCTCTCAGCCATTAGGGATTCCTCCTTTGTGAATTTTCTATTTAACTCCGTCTCCTGTTTTTTTATTGGATTATTTGGTTTCTTGGCATTTAGTTTCTTGAGTTTTTGTAGATTTTAGATAATACCCCTCTATCAGATGTGGGGTTGGTGAAGATTTTCTCCCAGTCTGTTGGTTGGCGTTTTGTTCGAATGACAGTGTCTTTTGCCTTACAGAAGCTTTTCAGTTTCATGAGGTCTCATTTATTGATTATTGGTCTCAGGTCCTGAGCTTTTGGTGTTCTGTTCAGGAAGTTGTCACCTGTGCCAATGAGTTCAAGGGTTTCTCCTACTTTTTCTTCTAGTATCTTTAGTGTGGCCAGCCTTATGTTAAGGTCTTTGATTCACTTGGAATTAAGTTTTATACAAGGTGATAGGTATGGGTCTAATTTCATTCTTTTGCAAGTGGACATCCAGTTGGACCAGCACCATTTTTTGAAGATGCTGTCCTTCTTCCATTGTGCAGTTTTGGCTTCTTTGTCAAAGATTAGTTGGCCATAGGTGTGTGGATCCATGTTTGGGTCTTCAATTCAATTCCATTGATCCACTGTTCTGTTTCTATACCAGTACCATGCTGTTTTTATTATTATTGCTCTGTAGTACAGCTTGAAATCTGGGATGGTGATACCTCCAGATGCTTTTTTATTGTACAGGATAGATTTAGCTATTCTGGGCTTTTTGTTGTTCCATATGAAGTTGAGTATAGCTTTTTCAAGGTCTATAAAGAATTGTGTTGGCATTTTGATAGGAATTGCATTGAATCTATATATTGCTTTTGGTAGAATAGCCATTTTTATTATGTTGATCCTACCTATCCATGAGCATGGGAGATATTTCCATCTTCTAAATGCCTCTTCCATTTCTTTCTTCAGGGGCTTGAAGTTCTTGTTGTATAGGTCCTTTACTTGCTTGGTTAGAGTTACCCCTAGGTATTTTGTATTGTTTGTGGCTATTGTGAAGGGGGTTGTTTCCCTTATTTCTTTCTCGGTTTGCTTGTTTGTTGTACAAAGAAGGGCTTCTGATTTTTTTGAGTTAATTTTGTATCCAGCCACCTTGCTGAAGTTGTTTATCAGCTGTCAGAGTTCTTTGGTGGAGTTTTTGGGGTAGCTTATGTATACTAACATATCATCTGTGAATAGGGATAATTTGACTTCTTCATTTCCAATGTTTATCCCTTTGATTTCCTTTAGTTGTCTTATTGCTCTAGCAAGAACTTCAAGTACTATATTGAAGAGATATGGTGAAAGTGGACATCCTTGTCTTGTCCCTGAGTTTAGAGGAAATGCTTCAAGCTTCTCTCCATCTCTCCATTTAGTTTTATGTTGGCCACTGGCTTGCTGTATATTGCCTTTATTATTTCTAGGTATGGTCCTTGTATGCCCGTTCTCTCCAGAACTTTTAGCATGAAGGGGTGTTGGATTTTGTCAAATGCTTTTTCTGCATCTAGCGAGATTATCATGTGGTTTTTTTTCTTTCATCTTGTTTATGTGGTGAATTACATTGATAGACTTTCGTATATTGAACCATCCCTGCATTCATGGGATGAAGCCTACTTCATCCTGATGTATGATATTTTTGATGTGTTCTTGAATTCGGTTTGCTGGTATTTTATTAAGTATCTTTGCATCTATGTTGATGAGGGAGATTGGTCTGAAGTTCTCTTTCTTTGTTGGGTCTTTGTGTGGTTTAGTAATCAGAATGACAGTGGCCTCATAGAATGAGTTTAGCAGTGTTCTTTCTGTTTCTATGTGGTGGAAGAGTTTGAAGAGTAATGGTGTTAGTTCCTCTTTGAAGGTCCAGTACAATTCCGTGCTAAAGCCATCTGGGCCTGGCCTTTTTTTGGTTGGGAGATTATTAATGACTGTTTCTATTTCCTTAGGGGTTATTGGGCTGTTTAAGCTGTTAATCTGATTTTGATTTAGTTTTGGTAGGTGGAATTTATCGAGGAAATTGTCCATTTCGCTTAGGTTTTCAAATTTGGTGGAGTATAGATTTTTAAAGTAGGACCCAAATATTTTCTGGATCTCCTCAATGTCTGTTGTTATTTCTCCCTTTTCATTTCTGATTTTGTTGATTTGTGTTCTTTCTCTTTGCCTTTTAGTTAATTTGGCTAGGGGTCTGTCTATGTTGCTGATTTTCTCGAAGAACCAACTCTTGGTTTCATTGATTCTTTGTATAGTTCTTTTTGATTCTAAGTTGTTGATTTCAGCCTTAAGTCTGATGATTTCCTGCCTTCTGCTCCTCTTGCGCGTGTTTGCTTCTTTTTTATTCCAATTCACCCAGCTTAGCTGTTAATTCACTAATATGAGCTGTCACAATTTTGTTTTTGAATGCACTTAGTGCTATGAACTTTCCTCGTAGCACAGATTTCATTGTATCCCATAGAATTGGGTATGTTGGGTCTTCATTGTCGTTGGATTTTAAGAACTCTTTGATTTCCTTCTTTATTTATTCCCTGACCCAGTGGTCATCCAGTAAGGAGCTGTTTCATTTCCATGTTTGTGTAGGGTTTCTGTTGATTCTTTTGCTGTTGAAGACCAGCTTTATTCCGTGTGGTCTGATAAGATACAAGGTGTTATTTCAATTTTCTTTTATCTATTGAGACTATCTTTGTGTCCAACTATGTGGTCGATTTTGGAGAAGGTTCTGTGGGGTGCTGAGAAAAAGGTGTATTCTTTGTGTTTGGGTGAAAAGTTCTGTAGATATCTGTTAGGTCCAATTGTTTCAAGATCTCTGTTAGACTCAATATTTCTCTGTTTGGCCTCAGTCTTGATGATCTGTCCATTGTTGTGAGTGAGCTGTTGAAGTCTCCCACTACTAATGTGTTGTGATCGATGTGCGATTTAAGATTTAAAAGTATTTCTTTTGCAAAAGTGGTGCCTTTTTATTTGGGGCATACATGTTCAGTATTGAGATTTCCTCTTGATGAATATTCCCTTTAATGAGTATGTAATGCCCTTCTTTATCTTTTTTCATTAACTTCAGTTGCAAGTCTGTTTTGTTTGATATTAGGATGGCCACTCCAGCTTGCTTCCTGGGTCCATTTGCTTGGAAAACCTTTCCCAGCCCTTTACTCTGAGGTAGTGTCTATCTTTGGCAGTGAGATGTGTTTCTTGTATGCAGCAAAAGAACGGGTCTTGCTTGCGGATCCACTCTGTAAACCTGTGTCTTTTTATTGGAGAGTTGAGTCCATTGATGTTGATGGATATTAGTGACCTGGGGTTGTTGTTTCCCATTAGTTTGGTATAGGTGATGGTTCTGTTCCTCTTTTGGTTTAGTTGCTGAGGGGTTTTCTGTTCCCTTTGTTTTCTTGGGTGAAGTTTTCTTCTCTGGGATGCAATTTTCCTTTTAGGATTTTCTGTAGGGCTGGGTTTGTGGGTAGATATTGTTTAAATTTGATTTTGACATGGAATATCTTGTTTTCTCCATCTATGTTGATAGAGAGTTTTGCTGGGTATAGTAGTCTGGCTGGGCACCTATGATCTCTCAGGACTTGTAGGATATCTCTCCAGGCCCTTCTAGCTTTTAAAATTTCTGAGGAGAAGTCAGGTGTAATTCTGATGGGTCTGCCATTGTATGTGACTTGACCTTTTTCTCTTACATCTTTTAATATTCTTTCTTTGTTCTGTACATTTGGTGTTTCAATTATTATGTGGCGAGAGGAGTTTCTTTTCTGATCTAATCTATTTGGTGTTCTGTAATCCTCTAGGATTTTTATTGGCATCTCTTTTTTCAGGTTTGGGAC
The DNA here is from genome assembly GCA_907164525.1 of Lophiomys imhausi. Lineage (NCBI taxonomy): Eukaryota > Metazoa > Chordata > Mammalia > Rodentia > Muridae > Lophiomys > Lophiomys imhausi. The sequence goes on along the minus strand of CAJQZJ010000637.1, from coordinate 2,761,129 downwards.
GTTTTGTTCTATGATTTTGTTGAAGATATTTCCTGGACCTTGGAGTCGGGAGTCTTCTCTTTCCTCTAGGCCTATGATTTTTAGCTTCCATGTTTTCCTTGAGTCCTTAATTTCTTGGATGTTGTGGGTGAGAGATTTTTTAGCCTTCTCATTTTCTTTGGATGTTGTACTGATTTCTTCCATCGAATCTTCCATGCCTGAGATCCTGTCTTCCATCTCTTGCATCCTATTGTTGATACTCACATCCGTAGTTCCTGTTCTCTTCCCTTGGTTCTCCACTTCCTCTTTTAACTCTGACTGTGTTTTCTTTATTGTTTCTATTTCTATTTTCATGTCTTGTATGATTTTGTTTGTTTTGTACATTTCCTTCTCCAGCTTGCTTGTTTTTGTATGAAAATATTTCATTGCTTTGTCCTTTTCCTGTTCAAGCTGGGTCACCTTGGCTTGGAGTTCTTTAATGGTGTTGTTCATTGTTTTGGCTTGTAAAATTGTGGCTTCTTTGAATTCCTTCATAGATTTAAGTTCTTCTTGCAGGGACTCTATCACTTTCCATAATGCAGAAATGTCATCGTTTTCATGTGTTACTGTTGGTGTGAGGTCATCCGAATTGGATGAGCTAGGATAATTCTGCTTTGTTGGAGTCATATTTCCTTGATTTCTGTTTTTTCTTGGACCTTTGGCCATGTGGGTGTGTTTAGTTGTCTGTTCTTGTCGTTTTCTGTGCTTGGATCCACAGGGGATGCTTTGGTGAAGGAGTCGAATTGCTTGGCTATCTGTTGTTGCTTACAGGGGGATCTCAGGTTCACTGTGGTTTTAATAGCCTGAAGCGCTGTGAGATGGTGCAGCCTATTCCCAGGTAGTGAGTAGTGGACCAGGATTGTTTCACTGCTCCCAGTTACGACTTCTCTATGTTGCACACTGAGTGATCAGCCTGTAATGGTTCTGATGGAATGGACCTGTTTGCCCAGGCACAGATTTTGTGGGCTTTGTTTGTTGTCACGGAGGCTGACAGGGCCCGGCTCCACACCTAATATGTCTGGGTTTACCAGAATACAGCTATGGTCCCCTGGCTTCTGGTTGCCCACTAGGCTTCTCCGCCACAGGCCTGGCCACTTCCCTCCCTATCTGCTTTGGCCCCTACCATCGCTTGAGCCGGCCTCCTTCCCTAGCTGCTTTGCCGTGGGTGTGTGGGGCTTCGGTCCCTCCCACCACATGAGCCTGCCTCACTTCCTAGCTGCTTTGCCATGGGTGGGCCGGTCTTCAGCCCTGCCCGCCTGTGCCCGCTTCCCACCCCGACTGCTCTGTCCACTAGCCTCCCACTCCAGTTCGAGCGGCTGTGGATCACCCGCTGAGCGCCCTGTATCTTCCTTGTTAAGACTTCAACTATTCTGCAAAGTTTCCTAAGTAGTTATAAGGTCCTCCTGAGATGTGGGAAGCCCAGTAGGCTAGTGGGCGATCGCCATGTGGCCTTTGATTCTGCCTGCTGTGTTTTGGGATCGATCTTACCAGGCGCCTCTCCAAATGGGAGTTCCCGAATCCCAGATTTAGTGGCTTCCGTGTCTGCGAGTGATGGGGGTAGAGCCTTGCCCTGGGACTTTTAACAGTCCCTTGGGAGCTATGAGTGTTCCCGGAGGGGCCAGACCCTCCAGTTTTTGCACAGTGTCCAACCTCTCTGTGTTTTCTATGGCTCTTCTCTCCCACATTCAAAATGCGTCCGTGCAGTTCACCGCCATCTTGCCCCCCCCCTTCCTTGAGTTTTCTAGTTGGAATACTAAATTTTTCAATTCCATCCTCATTTTAGCTTTGGTTTACTTCAAGTCTTCTATCACTGCATTGAATTCCATTTTCAAATTCTGGATTGTCTTAATCATTTCTAACAGTCTTATGTTGTTATATTCTTGGGAGTCACCCAGATATCTATTATTCTTTATTTTTTTATGATTCATTGAATTGTTTATGTGTTTCTTATTTAAACTCCTAAACTTGTCTGAGAAAAGTTAAAGTTAATATCTTAAAATTTCTATCCTAGTGTTTCATCGTGATAATTCTCATTGGTGGAACTTTCTATATGATTGTTAGGATTTTCTGTTTTTTGTGGAAAATGCTTACTTAATCTTTCTTTTTTTTTGTCTGATAAGGTTTACATATGTGGATTTCCTTTGTTCACTCTTTATCCTATAAAACAGAACAAATTAGGGATGAAAACAGAAATGTGAGCCAGGGCGGGTCTAAATGCTGCATTTGTCTTAGGTGAAATGAAATCAGGTGAACTGAGGCGACTGGGTTGATATGTAGGATGTACATACTCATACTAGTTTAAACCTGGAGTTTGGGAGTAGATCTTAGTGTGGGGAATTATGGATGAAGGTCATAAATAGGCAGATTCATTCAACCAGAGCCTGGAAAAGATATTCAGTTTCTGGCTGGGCACAGACATTTTATATATATATCTTAAGAGGAGGCTGTAAGTTGTGAGAAGGTAAGATCGATCATGGACAAAGCTTTAGTAGTTTGAGGTTGCAGAGAGGGAAGACTAGACTAGGAAGAGACATTGGCTGTAGAGCCTGGGCTAAATCTGGTGTTTACAGGAGAGTATATGGATATGAGTATCATATATATTCACCCTGAAAGACCTTGGTGAAGGATACAGGTGATCTTGACTATGTAGAGGGAATGGTTGTCCATTGTACATTTTTATGAATCCTAAACGAGCACTTCATCTGGTTTTTGTAAGTGTATTTGGAGGCATGACGCATATATTCATTCTTGAAAGGTATGGTGCATTTATCATTGTGCTTGGATTGGGTTGTTCTAGTTTGTCATTGGCCTTAATATTAACACTATGAAGAACCCTAAAGATTCTCCTTCAATACACACAAACTCTTCTTTATGTATGATATGAAGACACCATCCAAAATCTCCCTCTAATAATCTGGATCAGTTAATCAGTCACCCCTATTAACAGCATGACTTCTACCTTAACTTTTTTAATAAAGAGGATGAGTGCCCAAATGAGGTCTAGGGTAAGTCTTAGTTTTAGTTCGATGGAATATTTGTTATGCCTCTTGCAAAAAGTACTCAGTCCTCTGGAATTGACATTTCTATTTCAGCAGAGCATAAGGACAACAAAAGCAATCATTCTCCTGTGTGTCACTAGTGGGAGTGTGACATTCCCATATTTTTAATTTTTTGAGCGCCATAAAGTAAATGATTTTTCCTCTGTTATAATCCATAGAGAGTTGGCCATGATCTTTCAGCATTCTAATTTTATGTACATGTGTTTTGCTGAAGATGATACTGATACATGTAAGACTAAACTATCTTACTTTAACAAGAGGATTTTTCTGATCTATTTTTTTAAGTTAACAACAGATAAATGTAAACAAAGAAACATTAATTTCTAAAACAAATTCAAAAGAAATGCATAAAATTAAAAACAAAAAACCTAAAAAACCATGCACACATTTCCTTGACAACCCAGTATTCATGATCCTATTAATTATATCTAGAAGTATAAGAATATCCAGCTACAAAAGCACATTGGATGGATGGACATTCCAAAAGTGTTCACCAGTTCAAAAAATGGAACCAATCCAGAGCCCATCAAGTGACTCTCAGAAACGCAGTAGTGAATATGTATACAATGGAAAATTAACCACTAATTAAAAACAACATTCTGTTAACGTATGCAGTGGTACAGAAGATTCCTCAGCCAATGGAAGACAGTGCTGCAGGAAAGTAGTCAGATAGAAATCGTTACATATAATTTCAGGTATATGAAATTTCAAGAATAATTATGCTACAGTGACAAAAACAAGACCCTTACTTGCATGGAGTTGCTCACATTTTAGGTGGGAATTAAATAATTAAATAAATATTTAATCCTGAGTTGTGAGGAAAGGTAAACAGCTGAACAAACATATGTTCAATATTTTCTATTAACCAACAAAACAGATATTTTTCCTTCTTCAAGAAAGAGATTAAATCCCAGACAGTTAATTTACAAAGCAAACTCAGAAAAACAACAAAACCCCACTTTTAAAATCTTTGATATTTAAACTCATTAATCCTGGCAATAAGTGAAGCACTACCATATTCTGAATACATTGCACACAGCCTTCTAGAGAACACTTTCAGGCATTATAAATTAGTGCTATGTATTTGGTGCTATATTACATCTTTAAAAGTCCATTCCACATTTCTGCCAAGATAGCTGCTTTAAATCGTTAGGAAACATGATATGACCAGTTAACTGCATGAGATTTTTCTGCTTGAAATTAACTCCTTAGTCAGAAGAAATACTGTATTAAATACGATGATTGTAGATAAAATGTTGTCTGGGTTCATGGATGGTAGTCATGATTGTTAATATTAGTTGTCCATTTTTGTTTTATAAAGAACAAACTAAGACAAATATATAGATGAATTTGTGACAGAATGACACAGAAGGATTAAATGGACAAAGACGAACAATCTAAGAATGGGCAGCACCATCCATCAGTGACTCAGATATAAAAAGGTAAAGAAAAGCTTTTCAACTTCTGCCTACAGGCCCTCACTTCTTGCTGCTGACTGGTTCTACTTTGTTGTTAGAGTTGATTTCTTCCTTCTCTTACATTGGAGCCCAGTTTCCTCAGCCTTCTAGTTTTGACTAAAGATTCATATTCTTCAGGAATCCTTTGGGCCTTCATCACAACACTGGGAAAGATAAGGCACTACTCACTCTTGTAGACCAATCAGAACAAAGTGCTTATTATTTGCAAAATGAAACAAGCAAAAAAAAAAAAAAAAAAAAAAAAGACATGGCTGAACTATTGGATTACTATTCCAAAATTGTGTTCACCAAGGTAGTAAATACTCTTTGATCATGTGTGTGTGTATATATATATATATATATATATAAATACATATATATATACATTATATATATATTATATACTATATATATTATATACATGATCATGTAGGGGTTAGATAAATTAGATTTAGAAAATATATAGGAATTTCTGATACTGTCTCTTAATTCGGGGCCTGAAGAGCATTATCAGCATGAAGTCAGCAAAAACAGGAAAGACTCAATAGACTGAAAAACAAGTTTGAAGTCAGGAAAACAGGAAAGACTTAATGGACTTGAAGAAACAAAGTATCTGGCCTGACATTGTTTTCAGCTGCTAAGTGGGAGGAGCCCAAATTAAGCTGAAACAGAGTTCCTCCTATTTAAGGACAGTGCATGGAGCCCAGAAAGGGAAGAGGCCCCTGATACTAGAGAGCTCCAAGAGTCCTGCTGAAAAAAGGGCTGGCCATTGATGGCCAGCTCTCTCCCTGAAGCAGAAAGAAGCTGGTGAGCAAAGAAAGCCTGAGCAAGACACCAAAAGGCCAAGGACTGGACCCTGTGGCTCAGCTTTTGCCTGGAGGGGTTTGATCTGTCCGATCAGTGGCCTAGGGGAAACTACCTGGCTTTAAGGACTGAGGCAGAGCAGCTGAGTTCCTGATTCAAAAGAAGTAAGTTAGCCTGCAGACGGCTGGGGTCTCCCACAGAGAAGAAAGCATGAAGCCTTATTTAAGGTGAGACTGCAATAACCAACATACCCTGATGAACCTGCATCTGAGAGATCCAGAAAAAGGACTGCTAAGTGCGTTAAAGAATCTACAACAAAGAGTGTATTCCTGACGACTGAGGACCTGCCCCAGAGACTGTATCATTCTAAAAGGTTATGAAAGTAGTTGTTATAATTATCAATAGGTTTAGTGGATAGGTTAAAGGGGTTGTAGGAATTTATAGGATTAATAGTTAGGAAATTGTTGGTGTTTGTTATAGGTGAATTTAGTAATGAATAAATAAGTGTTAAATAATAATTTAAAAGTTCGGTTACATGATCATTTGAGATTATCCTTACTAGAGCAGATTAACAAAACCTCAGTAAAATTTCTAGTAGTCCTATAATGGAGGCATCCAATGATATTCTTTCTGAACTGCAAGGTAACATGTTTCATTTGGTCCTTCCTATTACCAAGAAAAAAATACGGTAATCTTCTTTCGATTTTTTTTATGTTTAGAGAATTTTTAATAATTTATTTTTTATTCCTTCAAGTTACATCTCAATCACAATCCCCTCCCTACGCCCTCCCTCCAGTCCCAACCTCCCACCCTCTTCCCCCTCAATCCCCCATTCTCTTCCCTTCTTTTTAAGTTTAAGCTATATCTTCCCCCCAACAGCTCCACCTTTCAGTCCAACAAATGGTTCTTTCTCTTATAACTATAAATATAATACAAAACAACAGAAATAAATAGGCCACAATTATGAGAGTTATATGGCTTAGCATACATTCCCAATGCCCAGTCCATATGTATTTGGCACCTGACTTTAACATTCTACTATCTAACCATCTCCAAGAGTTTAAATTTCTATATCTAACTCAGCTTACATACTAACTTGCATCACAATTTTAAAAACATCTTCTTAGATCCTGAACGCCCTGTTGATTCCTAAATAACTTAAGGAGAAAATGAGCATTTAAGAATTTCCAGTAGGAGATGGTTGAATTAGTGGCAAGCCTATCTCTTGGTAAGAAAAACCCCTTGCTTCAACTGTAGACAGAATGCTTTCCAAAAAGGACAAAACTTGGAATCAGGTAAGTCGACAGCCTAGCTCTGCCAAGACAGGGTAGTCAAGTCCTTCATAATTCCTGCTCTACAGTCATTGTCTGTCAGAGAAACGGGGCCAAACAGCTGAAGATTGATGCTGTAATGTGTGGAGAGAAAAGGGGAATTGTCCAGGCAGCCACTGGTATGTAAATTCTTAGTTTTGGAAGCTGCTGGCCTTGCACTTCCTGTGTAACCAGATATATTTATCCCTCTCAGGTCTCTGAGGTGGTTGTAGAATAGATAGCTAGAGTCTCATAGTTACATTTTGAGTTATTTGGATTTTTAAGGAACCATATTCTTTACTCTTTGTGTTCCTAAGATCCATGGAGTAAGGTACTTAGAAAGCTGCTATTTTTGAGTCATACCCAGACCAGAAGGCTTTTTAGGAACGTCCAAATTGCTGTGCAGTTCACTCTGTAATTTGGGATGTATGATCCAGCAGACCTGGTAATATGTAAAGATGACCTCACACATGTGAGGATGGTCACTATTATCTTTTCTATCATTAGCAGTAGGCTATTGTACTAGATGTTTTCTGCTTGTAAGATTTAACATGATTTTATAAAGTTTCCAAACAATTTCACTTCTGTCAACACCATGATTACAGTAGGAGATAAAGATATTTGAAACTTTTGGCTGACTCCCTTGGGTTAATCACAGAAGCAACTTATAATTGTGGAGCATGGTATCGAAATCATGTTCTGGCAAGCTCAATTGCAATCTGAACAGCTTCATCCCATGTACCACACTACAAGCTCCTTTAGAAAGAATGAGAAGGCAGTTAATGACAAATTTTTGATATTTTGTACGAAATTTTTAGTCAAGCAAACCCAGACTATCCATACAAATGGTTTGTACTCTGTAATGTTGCTCAAATCTAGAATATGGTCAACAAACCATGATTATCTGTTGCCATCATTTACAGTAGGCTTTTTTTCTCTTGATGTTTCCTGCTTATAAGATAAAAAAAAACTTATTAGTTTCCAAAAAATTTCACTTCTGTCTATTCCATGAAAATCAGGTGCCAGATGTCTATTTGAATCAGATCACTATGAATATTTCCCTCAGTTTGTTATCCATTTCAGTAAATATGTTCCCCTCTCCTTTGATGATTCAGTGCTGCTACCTGGCTCTTGTTAGTCTGGGATCCCATTGGATTTAATTCATGCAATTGAGGCTGATCTATGTTTTTCACAAAGGAAGTGAAGAGCAGATATCTTCAAATATACTTTTTTAAAATAAATCTATCTCGTAGTTCTAGTAATGTTATGTTATATAGATTCTTTTGCTGTGAAATATTATATTTTGAATGGAAATTCTATTGAACTATTCTATTTTACCTGAACATTTTGATCTCTTCATAAACAATAATTAGATTAGAAACTCCAGTTCACTTGCAGTAAGCCATCTTTTGCCCCATACTTCATACTTCAACCATTCAATGAGGTGAACTAGTACTGACATTTTTAACTGGGCCAGTTAAAATGTTAAACATGTGCCTAATTGTCTCATATTTATACATTGTATTGGGTCTAGTTTTGTTTTACCACATTTGTTCCATGGCCATAAATCCATTCAAAATAATATTTACCAGAATTCTTCTTGAATACATTAGAAAATTAATGACGTTCTACAGAGTGATAGCATGTGTACTTATAGGTTACACATAATCTCAAGTGTCTTGTTTAGTTTTAAACCTGTTTATTTGTCTTGAGGGAAAGATGGTCTAGTGAACACTATGGGGTATCAATATTTTTTTCATGATATACTTTCAGAATTTACTCCATTGTGGGATCACAGAAAATGCAGTATTAATTTAAACAGTGCTACAGAAGGCAACACTGTAGAAGGAAGGGGTGATGATGTATCCTCTAATAGGGATGGAAAAACTATTTCCTCAGATAAAATAACCCATCAGAAACAGTTAGTTCAAGGTCTTCAGATGCATTCAGGTTCTCACATATATCTCTATCGCAAGTTAAACAATCTCAATAACTCCTAATCTGGTGCCTCAATTTAATTACTGACATACCTCCTGGGTGTAAATCTTCCAATTCTATGATGAGGGCTTTCATTTGAATTTTAGAAATGTAAACTTAATGGCTTCTGGATTAAAGATGCTTTATCACTGAAAAACTTAGAAACACTTAGGAAGTTTATGTGCATCTGAATTTGGAAATATGTCTTTGATGCCATTCTTTTACTTTGAAATGATATCTAGCTGTGTAAGAAGATAAAAGACATCACTATATACCTTACTTTCCCACAAATGTTCACATGTTTTATATAAAGAGTTACTAATAGTTCCTTGATTCTCCCAAGTAAATAAAGATTATTAATTGCATTTATCATGCATAAATTTTCAAATATTTCAAACAAATTTTCTAAATGCTCTTCATACTACCATGAAAACCTTTAGTAACTAGGATTGCTGTGCTGGGATCCCGTTCCAGATACAATCAAGCCCACTAGAGAAAATTATCTTACAATTCTTTTTTAATAGAAGCAGTCTCAGTAATAGTCTATGCTTCCCAGGTCATTAAGAGGAACAGAACCAAGAAAATAAATATACATTAAAGGGAGGAGTTTTTAAATTGATAATGTGATTCAGGTTTCATAGACCAATGGTGATTACATTGTATGATGGGAAACAACTAACATCTTGGTCCATGACATTGGGTCCCTCTCATGGAGTGCTTCTAATGTCAGGCCATATGGAAGAGCTGAAGAAACTGACTTATAATGCCAGTTAAAGACCAAAGCAGCAATGTTAATGACAGAGCAGATTTACTCATCATCAAAGAGAGAAAGTGGGCAGAGAAAAAACAAAATTATGCCTTTAACTTATTCTAGGAAAAAATACCTCATGTTATTTAACACTGCTAATAAATACCCTCAACCACACTCCCAGAAAAACATTTTTTTTATCTGATTCCATATTCAACCAAGTGAAATATCAAGCTTAACCACCACAGGCAAAGAAATTCTGAGCAAGAAGAATATTGTTTGGAGTATCATCATATCTTATTTCAAGTTATATTACAGAGACATGGTAACAAAAATTATATTATGTCATAATTTTTAATTTCATAAAAATTAATAAATGTATTATTTATATATACTATACATAGCATATATGTTATTTTATATATTTATATGCACATATCATATTAAAATAAATGATAAATAATATATATTATAAATAAATCAGAGGAAAACAGAGTTAACTATACAATTTAGCTATAAACCTTGCATCTATAGTTGTGTGAGTTTTTGATAAAATCCCCAAGATACACTTTTAGAGAAAAAAATTCTCCTTTCAAATACTGTTTCTGGGATGTAGAAGATGTAGGAGAATTAAATGAGATATCTTTCATCCTGTACAATCATCTCCAAACAGAACTGATATCTTAACATAAAACTTAAAACAGTTAATTGAAAAATTAGGAAAAAAAAAAACCTTTAAAATTAAGGAACAGTCAAGAGTTTTCTAAATAAAAGTAAGATTGCTCAGAAAAGTACAACACTAAAGAGTAAGGGCTTCAGGGATTTAGAAACTTCTGTGCAGAAAAACAAGCAGTTAATCACATAAAGATATAACCTACAGAATGGTAAATGTGTATGCGCAAGTAGATTAATATTTTGCATAAACAAGGGACTAAAAGCTAAACGGGAAAGAAACAAACAAGATTTTTGTTATTCGTGCTGTTTAAATTTTTATTGTCCAATATTTTATCACTATTCCCTAATTTCTCCCTTTTATATGGTAATGTATATTCTGTGCTATTATATATTAATAGTATGTAATTTGAATTTGGGTATTACTAGTGATTATAATTAGTGGTTGTGTGGAGTCTCAGAAGAGACTTTCAATTTAACACTTAATCAGTATCATGACTACTTAAGACTATGATGACATTGAAGTTGGATTGAATGCATTTTGCATTATGATATGGCCAAGAAACTTTATAAGGGTCAGGCTTGAAATGAATTTGTTTCAATAAGATTTCCCTCTTCCCATTGGATACAACGTTTGAATAATTAGTACTCTCTTGGTGGGAAGGTTTTGAGAGTTGAAGGTCTTGCCATGATTCTAGTTCCCTATATCCTTTCCTGTTTTGGTTCAAGATGTAAAGTCTCAGATGATATGGGTGACATTTACAGCATGGTTCACTGTCATTATGTGTTCTAACACTTTACAGTCAGATTTTCAAGTCAACTGTTTCTTCTAAAAATTGCCTTGGTCATGGTGTTTTATCACTACAACAGAAAAGTAACAATGTAGTAACATAATAATTACTGTTTTATTAAAATCAATACTAGAAAAATAGCTTCAAAGGACGCCAACATTTCAGAATACCTAAAATAAGTAATATGTTTCCAAACAGAAGATAGGAAAGCTGTGAAACTATATTTAAAAACATACAACTTACAGAGATTTCTTAAGTGAGAAGTACCTTTCAAAATATAACAGGAAATATTTTTGATACACAAACCCAAAACTATTTATCTTATGTCATGTAATACTGAAAGCAAGGATCATTTTAAGTAGATGGAACAATGAACTAAGTAGAAACTGAGAGCCACCCAAAGGAATACAGAACATCAAAGGGTGATGTGTTGAAGTAAATTGTTAAATTAATTACCAGCATTTATGTTATATTTAATTGGCCGGCAGTGTTGATCCTTAATCTGCCATTATAGATAAGCACACAGACACCTGATGGATTTAAAAACCTTGGCCTAGATTGTGTATTCTTAACCCTTCTAAGCTAGCTCTTAATTCTATTCCCCAAATATGACCCCGTATATACATATGTCCATGTGGACTCTTATTCTCCATGCTATGCTGATGTTCCAGGCCATGTGGAATGAGGTTCTTTTCTCTAACCCATGGCATGTGTGGATAGAGAAAGTGAAGTAGAAGTAGAAGAAGCCTCCAGAAGAAGAAAAAGAAAGAAAGTCAGAGAAGTAGCAAGGAGGACTCACCTATTTGGGGACTAGAATTAAGAGCTAGCTTAGATGGGCTAAGAGTACACAATCCAGGCCAAGGCTTGTTAAAATCCATCAGATGTCTGTGTGCTCATTTAAAATGGTGGGTTAAGGATTAACTCCACCGACTAATTAAATATAATATAAATACAGTTAAATAATTTAATTAAATACTTCAATAGTGATGTTTCTGCAACTGAAATAAATTGTCCACCTTAGCTCTATTTTTTAGCATTTAATTTAGCAGTGGTGAAATGGCTCTGAGGTGAATAGTACTTGATGCCTTAGGAGAAGTCAACAGGAATCATTTAGGCTGCTCACCATGACCTGTACTCCCATCTTCAGGTGATCTGACATCCTCTTCTGCATTCTGTGAACACCAATGTACTGACTCACACAATAATAATTAAAATTTTAAAATGCATTTTAAAAGTCAATAATTTAAAGTACAAGTATAATACATTATATAAATAGTTGCTTATTATATAATTAAAGTGGCAGTGAATGATTAAAGCACTAGAATATAAAAGTATATTGTAGGATTCTTACATATATTGTAATAAAACCTCACATACAGGCACATGTAATAAACCATAGCATATCATGATGAGTTAATATAGATAAAATAAATTTGTTCTCAGAACATAAAAATATAAGCTAATGAGCCAAAAATTAAACCAAAAATATAAAAGATAATTTATTTAAAAGGAGTCAAGGAAAAAATTATAATTGCAAATGAGAAAAGAAAATTAACTAGTAAAACATATTCATGGTCAAACTGAATATAAAGGGGTGCAATTTACCATTGAAAAGATAAACATTTTGATAATAAATATAAATTAAATGTCATTCTGTTGTAAAGAAATACAAAATTCAGTAACAAGTAGATTTTTAAAATTAAAATAGAAAAGATTTGCCATCTCAATACTAAATCAAAATCTGGCATAATTACAATCATGCAAGACATAATAAATATTAGAAAAATGATATTTTTAACACAAATATACATATATTTATACAGACAAACATTCAATAAAGAGTGGTAGAGCAATCTAAAATTACTCTGTAAATAGTACAGAGCTTTAGAAAACATAAATAAGCCAAACATATTGCAAGATGAAATAGATAATATCATGAGAATATCCAGAAATGTGAAAATATTTCTTTATATAATATATAACATATACTTAATGAAGCATCAATTCAATAAGAATATATCTTAGTAACAATCTTAGTTGTCTTTATATAATAAACTCAAACTGCATTCAAAACTGGATATCCAACACAGTAACAAAATATATCATTAAATGTAAAAGGACAAGATGGTGGCGATCAGCTTGGACATATTCTGATGGTCAGGAAGACAGACTGGACAAAACTCCAGGAATATACTCCTGCTGAATAGCAGTTTGTGACGCACAAGTCTATCTGGGCTTGCCCAGCAAAGCCAGGGACAATAATGAACTCAATACTGGAAATACAGACACTGGAAGATCAGAATCACCTATAGAGGGGACTTGGAGTGCTTCCTGCCAAGAGACTGCACTCCCCACCACTATGGAAGAGGAGGCAGATAGGATCATTCCAGGATGTCAGCTGGCAGTTTCAACCTCCAAACAGAGCTCCTCCTCAGTTTCCTGAGCCTGCAGGATCTCTGCAGGCCTTCTGACTCCCAGGAGAACACCAGCAGAGCCACTATGTTAAGACTGAGAGCAATTATCCCTGGAATATGCAGCATGGTAGCATCTGAGTGACTGGTAACTAAGGAATCAAGCCAAGTGGCACTGAGCTTTTCTGAACCCAAGTGTGCTGTGGATAGGATAGACTACATATTGGAGCTCCTCTGCCCCCACCTTTTGCCTGTCCTCTCTACTGGGCTCTCCCACTGTGTATCAGGATACAGCATCTAATTCTCAGCCCAGAGCAGTGAAGCAGTTCTGGATCACTGTGTACAGTCGGAGAATCCAGAGTGCACCGGTTCACAGAGATTCAATCTGAGAGGTACAGACTGACTCTAAGACTTGTCTGAGAGTAGATTAAGAGGATAATAGTCACAGTCCTTACACCTTAGGTACAGTGGGGCTGTTAGAAGTCCCACCGACCAGGCAGGCTGCTTTGGAACACTGTGATTCAGGCAGGAAAAAGGAGGCTGAGATTCTCTGAGTCCAAGAGCTGTAGACACATTGTGAACACCATATTGGACCTCCCTGGCAGTGGTCACTTCTGCAGGGCACTCAGTCTGCAGCCTCAATCCAGGGCATCTAGATCTCCACCAGGATCAGTAAAGTGGTCCTGGACTGTGGTGTGCTGCCTGAGGATGGGTGGCGCTGGACCACAGAACTTCTGACAGAGAGGCATAGGCTGATCCTGAGACCGCTCCTGAGTGTAGCTTGGGAGGTCCATACCACAGTCTGACACCCAAGCTATAGGGAACCTGTAAGAAGCCCCACTATCCCAGACACACTACTCTGGAACACAGTGCCTCTGACAGGGAAGGCGGCTAAGATCCCCCTTAGGCAAGTGCTGTTTATGCTTTGTGAACTCCATATTGGAACTCCCTGCCCGTATCCATTTTGTCAGGATTCTCAGTCTACTGCCTCAGTCTACAGTATCTAGATCTTGGTCTGGAGCAGTAATGTAGTTCTGAACTATTGCATGCTGCCTGAGCTGATGTGCTACACTGAACCAAAGAATTTCTGACAGAGAGGCACACTTTGATCCTGAAACCCCCCAGAGAGTAGTGTAGAAGGACCACAACCACAATCCTGACACCTAGCTACAGGGTAACTGCCAGAAGCCACGTTGGTGCAGGCAGACTAGACTAGAGCTCAGTGATTCTGGCTGGGAAAAGGCAGTTGAGAGGCCCCAAATCCAAGCACTGTGGACAGGGTGTGAATTCCACATCAGAACTCCCTGACTGCATCTGCCTTGCCTCTCAGCTGAATACCAAGGCTACAACACAGAGAGCTCTGACTCTAGAGCAGTGAAACAACCCCAGACCATTGCTCAACAGCTGGGTGGTGTGGGCTGTACCAGATCACAGTGCTTCTGGTTATAAGGTACATGCTGAACCTGAGAAGTAGCTTGGGAGGACCACGATAATGGTCCTGATGCATAAGCTGCAGGGGAGCTGCAGCTCTAGCATACAATCTATGGCCTGCCAACCCCCACCAACACCACTAAGAAGACCACCTGGATCTCAGGAACCTGCAGGAAGGATAGCATATCTCACCCCAACCTCTGACCTGAGTTCCCAGTTGGGACACAAGAGGAAGGTGTGAGCTCTGGGAGGCACACTGAGAACCAGCCCCCACACAAGGCCCCATCCAACCTGTGGAGAGCTACAGATCACCAAGTTATATGGCCTCCACACCAAAGCTCCCTTCTTGGCACCAAGTCCAGAAGGCACCAGGAACAAACAGCTAAGAACAACCAGATGGTTAAAGACCAGTGAAAGAACCAAACTGACAAAAGTCAGGGAAATATGACACCAAAAAAATTCACCTATGCTAGTACAGCAAGCTCTGACCATCCTACCATGGCTTAATCATATGAAAATGATAACATATCTATACTTTGGAAAGTGATAAAGGCCTTACAAGAAGATAATGAATCCCTGAAAGAATTTAAAGAATCTACAAATCTTACAAATGAAAGCAGTGGAGAATTCCATTAGAGACCTCCAAGTCAACTAAGCCAAATATGAGTGGGAAAGGAGCAAGGCTATGAAAGATTTGAAAGACTGGCAAAGACAATCTTTCTGTGAATAAAATTTTACCTCATTCTCTTTTTAATGTAATACTGTTTATTTAACTTCAAAAACATTTCAGCATTCTAAACATACAAGAAAATAACAGAATGTTGCAAATTGCGTTTAGGTACAGAAGGTTCTTGAGCTTTCATTGATGCAGTAGTTCTTTGTTTGCTGACAAAGATGAGCACTACAATGTGTTTAAAAACAGTTTAAAATCTACTGCACTTAACTAATGAAAAAAATCCAAACATTTCTCATGCCAGCTGAGCCTTTCCCCCTTTTCCACAACTAAGAATATCAGCAGAATGCTATGCCACTATATACAAAAACAAGACAACCAGAAGCTAAATGGATGCCCACCACATTATCAACAAGTCCAGCCTCACAGTGTGTACACCCTGAGTCTCGATCCTTTCCAAAAGGCATCTTCCCCTCACAGCCTCCAGGCCAAACAAGGAGCATCAAGAATCTGTCTGGGTGCTTTGGGCTCTTTACAAACTATAGATATGTACAGTTGACCACTCAGGATTTCTAGCCAATAACCATATAGTTAACATTACTTGATGAGTTGAAAACAAAATGCCAGAAACATCTTCAAATGCCTTGACATACCAACAGCAAATTGCAGAGTGAGGAGAACAGGAGAGTGCCTTTTCATTTTAAAAAGATTTGGAACTATGTACAACTTTGATACAGTTTCAGGGTACTCTGTACACTCATGGCCACTTAAGGTAAACCACTGACACTTTGAGAAGCTACAGTATGATCATGATCAAATTTTGTAATTAAACTTAACAAGGGCAATAGACTCAGCTCAAATAAGAGACATGTCAGTCACAGAGCTCTCTTACTTTAAGGTATCCACAAAAAGGCTTCTTCTCACTGCCACTTGTTATTCCACGTCTCATCCAGCTTTTTTGCCAGATCCCCAATGTAGATGCCAGGGTTTGTGGATTTGATCTTGGAGCAGGAATTCAGAGCAGAATAAGAAAAATCCAGATGTAGGTTTTCAAGAGCATTAGGATCCTTCTTCTTCTTGCCTTTAGCTGGTCCATAATCTTCCATTTCCCGATCATACCAGATATTATCCGCTTTTGCCATTTCACCAAACTTTGATTTCTCCTTGCCCAACATTGTCTGTCACCTCTCAGAGCACTTCGTGGAAAACTCTGCAAAATTGACTGAGACCTCTGGGTTTTTCATCTTATGCTCTTCTCTGCATGCCTGCACGAAAAAGGCATAAGCAGACACTTTACCCTTTGGTTTCTTGGGGTGACCTTTAACCATCCTAACTGTATTGTTCCCTAGTCTGGGCATCATAGGACACTACACACTGCTCAAGCTAGCTGCCTCACGCTACCTGCCTCCATGAGAGCCCAATATTTTACCTCTTATTCTTAACATGTATGCATTTTTCAATTACAAAGGATAGAAATATCTAGTAGAATAGGAAAGAAAATCAAAAAATGTAGAAACCGTTGTCTTTTCCTGCAATCATTAGAAATCTCATCAATTATTTTTCATAATTCTCATGTATGCTGTGGGTTTTTGGTGAGTTTGCTGGTTGGCCTCTTTGTTATTATACATTTGTTCTTTAAAGTTTAATGTGATTTTTTTTAAATACAGTTTTCTTAGATTCTAATAGGAATAGACAATGGCTTTTACTAAATAATTTTCTTACTAATTAAATGATCTCATTCTTTGATTTGTTTTTGTTTCATTTTGTTTATTATGATTGAGAAATCACATTGGTGTTGAGAAATCAATCTTATGTAACTAAGATAAATAAAATTGAGCTGTGAAGAATTCCATTGAGTTACTTTTATTAAGAATTTTATGAGTTTATTTTGCTAATGTAGTACAACACATGTGCTTAGCTTCTTTGAAGTCTTCTTTTCTTACTGGATAAAAAGTAATGTAAAAATTATAGAATGAGCATAGAAGCATTTCCTAAATTTGAGTGTATAGAAAACCAACTAAGGCCTTACCTATTCTACTTTTTTATCTTGTTGTTTTTACTAAATAACTATTTGGTAATAGCTATTATTGAATAATATTTTAACATTAGATCTTTCCAGAAATTTGCATAAAGGTTGCAAAATATCCCATCATTGTATTTTTAACATGGACATCATATTGTGATGTTGCCTCTAACACTAATTATGGTTTAACTATATCTGATTTTCTGTTGTAGGTTACTCACTGAATTTCTCTTTCAGAAATACCAACTTTTGATAGCTCTGATATTGTCTATTTTTCCTCTTTCCTTTTTATTAAGTTTCTACCATGACTTTTTTTTCGATAGGATTTCTCTTTGTATTAGCCTCCGCTGTCCTACTTGCTCTGTAGACCATACTGGCCTCAAACTGGAAGAGATTCACCTGCTTCTGCCTCCCTAGTGCTGGGTTAAAAGGAATGTGCCACCACACCTAGTTCATGATCTCTTTTATATTATGTGGTTTTGTGTTACATAATTTCACTCATTTTTCATAAATTTATCAATGTGATATTAATGGAATCACTATTTGAAATGTTATTCCTTTGTAACATAGTACTATTATTACAAATAGAAATAGTACCGTCTAATGTTTATAATGAGTTAGTTTTCTTTAGTAAATTAGTAAGGGCTTTTGAATGCAGTTTGTCCTAGCACATGGCAGCATATGGTCTTAGGAAAACAGATGTAATTGGTAATGCCTAGGAAACTGAAGGAAAGCTTCTCAATGCAGCCACAACTTGAAAGACTCTATCTGAAATTTTCAGTTACGGAAAACTGACCAAGACTTGTGGCCAAGGAGGGGCAGAGAAAAGCTTCATTTTGAAGTCTGTTCCAGGTGGAGGGGCATGGATGGCTACAAAGTCACAGCTCTAAGGTAGTAACAGAAACCAATGGTGGAAGGACATAGCCAAGGGCTGACAGTTACCTCAGGACCACAAATAATTTTGCTCTATTCAGTAAAAAATCAAAAACTAAACTAAGTATTACCATTATTTTAATTAAAGCACATCTCAAAATGTTGTACATAATAGGTGCTGTTATTGTTTAACAGTTTCCTCCAAGATTAAACATTTTTCATTTTGAATGAAAGATTATTAAAGCATAGGATGTTTGTGGGCAGGTGTGAAAGAAAATTTTTTTTTAAACAGAAAAAGTTAAGAGGAGGATAAGTATCACATCCTACATGGAAGCTGGCTACACTCAGGAAATAAACAATTCAATGGCTTCAAGAAGTCCCTGAAACTGGTCAGATTCACGTGGCACTCCCCACCCCGAGTGTATATAAACTGTAGAAACTGACGAAAGATACTCTAAGACAAGCTGAGATACCTGAACAAAGCAGAAGCAGTTGAACAGACTGGATAAAATAGACACTAGCCAGCTGCCAGGAGGAGGCTCCTATCACCTGAGCTACCCTGAAAGGACACTTCTAAAATGGCGAACTGCTGGTAGGTTGTGTGGTGCACTCCAAGTTTCCAGTTTTTGTGATCTGCCACTTCTACTGGCCTAAACTGTGGTAAACACTGCCTTTGAGTTATTTCTGCTTGTGTAAGTGATACCTCATCCATAGTGCTCAAAATAAATCCAATATAACACTGAGTTGGATTTGGTGTTATACATATATTGATCTGTGGCTGATTTTTTATCTTGGATGATATTTGTTCATATCTCCTTATGAGCAGTAGCGCACCATATGTATTAATATGCATTCTTAATGTGACAAGATTGTATTGATCCTATGATGTTCAAGGGATCAGTGTTTGTTATTGAAGTAAAAGAAGTAATATGACCAAGTTATTCAGTGAGAACAGAAAAATCCCACAACTTGTTAACTCGCTATTTTTGAAAGTACATTTAAAATTTGTGTTGCACTAGTGATACTTGCAGTTTTAAAACACTGCAATGCTCATACCAATTTACCAGCAAATGTATTAAGTATTATATTATAAGTCATCCATAGGTAAAAATGGCTAAATTATGTAGGGGACTTTGTATGATCTTAATTTCAGTGAGCCTAACATTTCAAAGTTAAGACAAAATGATTGTAAGGATAGACATAGCTAATGGAGACCTTGGATTTTCTCACTAGCAGAATTGTCCCAAAATTTCCATCAAGTTTTACTGATATCTGTACTTGATCTTATATTATTATTATTATTATCATTGTATATATATATATATATATATATATATATAGTGTGTGTGTGTGTGTGTGTGTATTATGTATGTATGTGTGTATGTGCTCCACCTGTCCACATATGTGACTGTTGCCCCAAGTGTTCACAAGAGTGAGTTGGATCCTCTGGGACTGGAGTTACACAAGGCTATAAAATGTCATATGTTGTTGGGAACTGAACTCATATCTTCTGTTAAAGAAGAAAGTGATCTTCACCATTGAGCCATCCTATAGCTGTATATTATTTCTTTCATTTAAACAATTAGAAGTCAAGTGTTCTGAGCAAATAAGCATAAACCATGTCAAAAAAACCCACTCACTGAATTAATCACAGAATTATTTTAATATGCACACTACTTTTATTTCTTTGGAAAACGGAGTTGCAGATTTCATAGAATTGTTGCTTGCAGCACATTGTCATCATTCATGGTTAAATTTGAACATTTCTAGCATTTCTACTCTTTTCAAGTGTTACTGATTTAAACTCTAAAGAACACAACCAGAGCTTTATATGACATCTCTGGACTTTAAGGCTTACCATTCTTTATTTGTAATGACACATTATAGATCAATAGATTCCCTTGCTGGAAGTCTGGGTCTAAGACGCCTTCTATAGTAATTGATATCAGAATCAAATGCCAGATTTATATTGATTATCACCATGAAGCCATTCATGATTGCTGTGACTTCTCTAGCATGATGCTTAATGTTGTATGACATGTCATCCTAAGCTAGAGTAATACAAACTGACAGTCTGTCTGGCTTAAAGTGATTGTTTTATCTAGTACAAAGAAAAAAATAAAAGTTACACCACTGTGGCAAATTAGGTAACACGGTGGGACCAACAGTTTTGATTAAAACATGACTTTGAGTTAAGGTTAGAAATCGCTGAGAGAATAGGACATGTGATGATAGGTCTATTAATTTGCAAAGACACTGATATTTAACAAATAACGGCTTATTATCAATTTCAGACATTGATTGCTTTTTAATATAACTTCCTAAGACCATCAAATGTTTCCCTGGTGGTTGACATGTAGAATGCCATTTGTATTTATATTTAGTTTAAACAGGGACGATAATCTTTAGATGTGAGATGTTTGGATTTTAGTAAAGATTAATATCATATTATTAGTTATGATATAAATGAATGGCCAATAGTAAAATGAATCTATTTCAGATGTTTGTCACAGAATAAACTAAAACCATTAAAGTACTGGGCATACTAACTTCGTAGAATTGTTGTCATAATCTCAATAATAAAGAAACTAGTGATGAAAAGCTGTCTCTACCTACAAGAAGAAATACAATTCCTGATTCTACTGTCATGTTGTTGTTTTTAAATGTTTTCTTGGGGTTTTGTTGCTTTTGTTTGCTTGTTTTTAAGTTGTCTGTCCTTCCTGAGATTTCCTTGAGAAATAGTATTTAATGTTTGTGTTTTATCGCAATGCATGTAACAAAATAATCCCTCACATTTTTAATAATTATGTGAATGTCCAGGTCCTGCTTTGAAAGAAAAAAAAACAATTGTGGATGCATGGAAAAGATATCATATTAGTTACTAAATATAAATAGAAGAGGTGTAATCTCTTCCCCTAAATAACAGAGTTTTCAGCTAACCAAAAAAGGGAGGGGGGCGGAGAAACATCCTCCCCACCCTCTGGGTATGGGACTTTGCTCTCTTAAAATGACTTCCTGCTGATTTGGGTCTTAGTAAACCTGTTTGGGGCCCGAACCAAAATGGAAAAATGGTTAAAAATGTTAGTACAATCCTTTTATGTTCAGTCCTTCTGTTCTCAGCTGTTTAGATGTCCTAAGGAGTTTTTAGGCAGAAGCTGAACTTCCAGGCTTTACTGAGGTTCTGGATGGGGCATTGTGTAGAGCTGAATGGTCTTAGCGATATTGAGTTGTTGTGGTTGTAGGCTTTTGATGGAGACAGCTATTGAGGGAGTCTGTCAGGCTGAATCATCTGGGCCACTCTTCTTTTGGTGTCTGATTCTGTTTTCTGCTGAGGTTTCCGTTGTCCAGTTGTCCCTGGGTTCCTTGAATGGATGCTTTGATTCTCCTGGAAAGATCAGAACAGAGCCCTGCCATAATCCTCACTCAAGCCTATCTCTTGGCATGTAAAAACTCCTTGCTTCAACTGCAGACAGACTGCTGTCCAAAAAGGACAAAACTTGGTAGCACGGAAGTCGACAGCCTAGCTCTGCCAAGACAGGGTAGGTTAGTCCTTCACAATCCCTGCTCTACAATAAATGTCTGTCAGAGAAACAGGACCAAAAGACTGAAGACTGATGCTGGAATGTATGGAGAGAAAATGGGAACTGTCCAGGTAGTCACTGGTTTGTCATTTCTTAGTATTGGAAGCTGCAGGCCCTGCACTTCCTATATAATCAGATATATTTATCCTTCTCAGCTCTCTGAGGTGGTTGAAGAATAGACAGCTTGAGTCTCATAGCTAAATTTTGAGTTGGTTAGGAATCAAGAGGGCGTTCTAGATCTAAGAAGATGGTTATAATAGTGATGCAAGTTAGTATGAAAGCTAAGTCAGTTATAGAACTTTAAACTCATGGAGATGGTTAGAAGGTAGAAGGTTAAAGTCAGGGGCCAAATATGTATGAACTGGACATTGGGAAAGTATACTGGGCCATTTAACTCTCATAAATGTGGCATATTTAATTCTGCTGTTTTGTATAGAATTTACTGTTATAAGAGAAAGAACCATTTGTTGGATTGAAAAGGGAAGCTGTTGGGGGGGAAGAGGGTGGAAGGGTGGGACAGGAAGGGGGAATAGGGAAGGGTTTGTGACTGAGGTGTAACTTGAAGAAAAAAAAATAAAGTACTAAAAAAAAATAAATAGAAGAGGTGCATGGAGACTATGTTCTAGATAATTCAAGTAGTAATTTTGTCAAATGAATGATAAGTACTTACACATGGATATAGAAATAAATATTGAAGAAAAATTAAAACAAAAGATGTGAAATACCAAAAATTAAATTAAATATATAGGCAGAAATTATTGCCCTCTCTGGTTATAAAAATCTATCATATACTGTCTACTATCTCAATAATAAAAACAAGCAACATAATCCAAAAAGTTCTAAATTTTCACACCCAACAGACATCTTGTGAAACATTTACTGAATTCTGTAGTAGAATAAAATCCTTCATTACAGAGTAGAAGTTAAAATATTTATCTTTGTCAACACTTAATGAGATGTCCTCTATAAGATAAACCAGAAGAAAATAAGAATTTTTAAACCCTAAAGAAATTTAGCCTGAAGTCTTAAGTCTTTACAGTTACTAGAATTCTGATTGCACAGCAACTCTGCATTCTTGCATTCCTTCATCAGGTTATTTTCCACAATTTCCAAAACATTCAGGGTAAACAATGGTTATAGGACTAAACACTGTATTAACCTCCCGGGTACTAGCATTTATGAGCTGCGTATATCCCACAGCGCTAACTGGAGATTGGAAACAAGTGTTCTATATACACAGGGTTGAAATCATAGTAATATCTTAAGAGGATTGTTCCTGAAGAGATGCTGTATCCAGTCATCTGGAATTCAGGCCCTCACAGTAAACACAACATCATACCTACTAATTTCCTGTGAATCTCAAACTTATTATAAGTAAAATGTAAGTCAACACATAATCAAACCAGGCCAAACACAGTCTAAGTGGACTAACACATCATAGAAATAGTGCAATATGAAACAACGTGTTTAGTCCTGTGCATTAACATCATATATGGTAGAATGCAGTGTTCTAGACAGTAATACTCAAAAGCAACAAATAGAAGTGATATCTATCTCCAGCATGTAGGATTTGGAAGTAGGCACTCATATTCAAACATGGTCGAGTAGTATTTATCTATATGAGATGGTAATCATCTAAATTTCTAAAGGACAAAATATTCTTCACATTGATGATACTAGCTTCTCAGATATGATTGAGCTCTGTTGACCATTTTAAAGTTGACTTAATAAACACACACACACACACACACACACACACACACACACACACACACACA
>CAJQZJ010000637.1:2631510-2737513 GCA_907164525.1 Lophiomys imhausi | reverse complement strand
CACACACACACACACACACACACACACACACACACACACACACACACGTTGGTTCTGTTCCTTTTAAGACCCTTAATATCTTTTCACCATAAGCAGTGTTGATTAGATTCTGGTTCCATTTTCTGCTGTTTATACACTTATGGTCATATGGATGGGCTGGAAGGAAGAAATGGAAAGACAGGTCTACTTTATAGTTTAACTATACTGTATAGGATACATGAGTTTTTCTGGGAAACTACTGTGGATGTCTCATTAGCAAATTTTCTGCATTTCTGTAGTTTGAAATCTGGTTTTGCCCTATATATTTAAAAAAGTATTTACTATATATTAACCTTTATGTCTTTATTGAATTAAGTGCATATCTTTTATATTGCTATTATATAATTCATATGTAAATTTAAGATCATTTAATTTCAGTTAATGCTTTACAAATTTATTTTCTATAATATTTTCTTTTCAGAGATCATTTTAATTTTCATCATGTTCCTCAAAGTCAAATGTGCTCAAAAAGGACATCTGTTAAGTGAATGATAACTACTTAAGGGCAGAAAATAATCTGGTCATTAATTGGGCAATCAAATGGGTTTAGGCTATCATTGAGAAAACCTCCCAAGTCATGGAAGAGTTATCTTTTTAAATATTTTTTTTTGTGATCCTCCTGTCTCCATGTCATTCTGCAAATCCTACAGGCATGTGCCACCACATTTTGACAATTATGTATACAGAATATTTTGTCATAGTTATATTTCATTACTCTCCTTTACCCCTGCCCTTTCTTCTCATTCAGAATCCTCTCTTCCTCTCATCTACACTCGTTTCCACTCTTATAGTTCATTCTTTCTTCTTTCTTTCTTTCATGTACATATCATACACAGGTAGTCACAGCTTCTGTGTGGTCATAATCATAAAAGTCATGTTCATTCAGAAGTTAGTGTTTCATAACTTTCTGCTCCATTTTCTAGTTCTGACAATCATTCTACCTCCTCTTCCAGCATGGTATTTGGGCTTTGGAGGAAATGATATAGATGTCTTTTTTATTTACTTGTAAGGACTCAACTATTGCTTGTTCTCAGCACATTATCCAGTGGATGAAGTGGATTTACCAGACTCTCCTAAAATTTTTTCTCTGATACAGTGTGGGAGGAGACTAGTCTACATCCACAAGTACAGATATTTAGGTGTAAGTTTAATTTTGTTCCCCTTTAGCAAACTGTCAGTAGTACCTTCTTCCCTATGGCCTGTGGCCTTCCAACTATAGGCTTTTGAGCCAAATTAAACTACCAGCTGGTATTTCCTTGGAGCAGGTCTATACTTAAGAAGTGATTTGCTAGCCCCAAACATTGTTCTACATAATAACCTGAATTATATTTTTGGTTGTGAGCTTCGCCTTTAATGACTGAACCAGCTCTAAATTTGAAAACAAGTGGATGGACCTAGAAAATATCATCCTGAGTGAGGTAATCCAGACCCAGAAATACACACATGGTATATACTCACTTACAAGAGATATTGGCCATAAAGTACAGGATAACCAGGCTACATTCTCAGGCCCCAAAATGCCAAGTAATAAGAAGAGACCAAAGGAGGATGCTTGATTCTCTCTCAGAAGGAGAAATAAAATAGACATGTGAAGTAGAAGGTAGGAGGGAACTGGGTAGGAGAAGGGTAGGGAGGGAAACAAGCATAGGGATCAGGAGTGGGGCAAGGGGAAGGCTGGGAGAAAGAATGGAAATCAGTATTGAGACATCTCTGGAACAGGGGAGGCTCTCAGTACTCGATGGGTTGACCCTAGCTAACACTTCTGCCAATGGGGATATGAGCCTGAAGAGGCCTCCTTCTGTATCCAGGTGGGACTTCCAGTGGAGGGAGAGGGTGAACCAGCCACCAAGTCTATGACCAAATATTTCCTGCCTCCGAGTAGAACAGAGATAAAGAGAGAACAGAAATCACAGGAATGGCCAACCAATGACTGGCCCAACTTGAGATCCGCCTTGTGGGTGAGAATCAACCCCTCACACTACTAATGATACTCTGCTGTGCTTGCAGACAGAAGCCTAGCATAACTGTCCTCTGAGAGGCTTCATCCAGCAGCTGATGGAAACAGATGCAGAGACCCACAGCCAAACAAGAGGCAGAGCTTGGGGACTCTTGTGGAAGAGTTGGGGGAATGTTGAAGGAGTTGGAACAATCAAGGACACCACAAGGAGACCTATAGAGTAAATTACCTAGGACCATGGTGCTCACAGAGACTGAACCACCAACCAAAGAACACTCACAGGTTGGACCTAGGCACCCTACATATATGTACAGTTGTGCAGCTTATTCTTCATATGGGCCCCCTATTAGAGCAGGGCTGTCTTTAACTCTGTTGCCTGCCTTTTGATCCTGTTCCCATAGCTGGGCTGCCTTGTCTGGCCTCAGTGGGAGAGGATGCTGTGTCCTAGTCTCACCTAGTCCTACTGTGCCTTGACGCACCAGGGTTGGTTGGACCCATGAGATCTTCTCCTTCTCTGAAGATAAGGGGATGGGGAAGTGAGGGAAGGGGTTTCAGGATGGGACTGAGAGTAGAGGAGAGAGGGTGTCTGCAATCAGGTTGTAGAGTAAATAAAAGTATTAAAGTTAAATTTAAAATATAACCTTAATTATTGTATATGTGTTCGAACATTTATAAACTTACTATTATAATATGTTCAATGTTTTAAAACATAAAAATGTATTATGGAAACATAATGGTTTCAGAAATAAGTGTTGCTGAAATATTAATATAGCATAAGATATCATGATGTTCTCATAAGAGGGAACAAGAACCAAACATGGAAACAATCTAGAGTTAAGCATTAAATACATAGAAACAAACAAAAATAAATAAGTCTTTTAATAATTTTTCTCACATTTTCAGTTGCAGAAATTTGGGAAGAATTTATAGTACATGCTATGGTTGTGCTGATAAAAGAAAATCACAACACCAGAAGATGAATTTGATATGAGTAACTATCTATAAAGAATAGTTTCCCTTTTAACTCATTGCCCCAGAGTTAATTAACTTTGGATACTGAGCATATTCTAAGTTTTAAAATGTACATTACTTCTGTACATAGTCTTTAAAAATTATGCCATATATCATATTTAAAATGCTTTAAGGCTATAATTGGTTTACTGAGCATGTAAAGTTAAAAGCTCTTGCAATTAGATGCTGGCATTTCTGTTCCCATTTCTCTATATCTTGCATTTGGATTGCAATTGGATTTAAAATTTTAAACTTACATGTACTAAACATAATTAACACAAACAAGAAACATTCTGTTCTGATCACTCAATTTAACCAGATGCCTAGGTTTTTCTGTAATTTAACATTATGACTGGCTGGAAGTAAGAATTTTCAATTTGGTGGCAAAATATAATTAGTCCATAAATACAGTCTAAAATGAACACAGCTTCTCCTGACAACTAAGTCCAAGTAAGCTATAAATGAGAATTTGTTTTTTTACTAAAGACAAGAAGTAGGTTCTTGAGGGGTAGTTTTGCAGATTTTACATAACAGCAAATTTGAACTTTCTTTTGATTTTCCATTTGTTTAAACCTAATATGATCTCCTTTTTAAACTAAACTTCAATTTAGAAGTTTCCAAAACTTAGAAGTTATCACTTTTGCAATATTTTCTTTCTGGAAATTGTACTTAAAATATTAATGAGAACTTATCTGTTCTTATTACATAGATATCATTATAGAAGAATAATTGCATAAATAATTGATGGAATTTGATAAACAGATGTAGTACCTTTAACAAATGACCAATGGCAAGTATTTGGCAGTAGGCATTTTAAGTGAACATGGAAGATAACTTAGCCTCGTAAAAGCTTTTGTTCCTAAATACAAATTCTCAATCCAGAAAAATGAAACCTTTGTTACTTATTTCAACTTTTATTGGTTTTTCACATTATTTACATTTTAAAGTAAAAGTCTATAATTATATTTGCAAAATATTTTTTTCAAAATGGAAGCATAACTGTTAGTAAAGAAAATGAACAGATATTATTTGCAGTCTTGTTGATGCATAAAGAGTAGAGAGACAGAATGATCTGTGCTTTATTCCAATTTCCAAGTGTATGTCTTCCACATACTAAATCTACTTCCAGTTAGATTATTATAATTTTTTATTAGTCTCATTCCAGTTCATCTGCTTCAGCATTCAGAGTAACAGCATATATAACACCCTTCACAGGAACTATGAACCAAAACCAATTTTAGATGAGGCATCAATACTTTTTGTGTATTCAACCTTGGTTGTACTGGAAAATACAATTTTAATGTTGCACAATAATAATCAGAAGCAATTACTAAATCATCTAATCAAAACTATAACTCTGGATATGAGTGAGTACAGTAATATCCCATCTCTGTCATCTGGAACACCAACATTTCAACTTTTTGGATAACTCAATAACTCGTCCAACTATACTTACACAATTTTTTGTCCAAGAATATCAATTTATTAAACATCACAAATTGCCAAATAAACTCTTTTATATTTACATATTAATATAAATGTGTGTTTGTCACTATGTGACAAAGCTTCAACATTCTTTATCAGATGAAAGTCTGGTGGTAAACCACCTTAAAAATTTATGACCTATCTCCATTGAGTGATAAAAGACCAAGACTTTTGATATGAAAGCTCACAGCTTCTATATCCAAACATTATTATTCCATTATGTCATCATGTACTTTTATCCACTTTAGAATTATAAGCAAAATAAACCCTTTCTTCTTTAAGAGCCTTTTGCTATAGTGTTTTATCATCTTAACAGAAAAGTAACTAATACAATAAAGTTTATTATTGTACAAAAATCTTTGTTCCAAAAAGTTTCCAAACTTGAATATATTTAAGTTCTATCACTTAATATCTTGACAAAGATACCAAAAGCATAAGTGGAGGGGAAAAAAGCATCTTCAAAAAATGGTTCTGGTAAAACTGGATATCCACATGCAGAAGAATAAAATTACATCTGTGTCTATCACCTTGTAGAAAAACATACTTAAAATGGATAAAAGACCTAAGTGTGAAACCTGCAACATTGAAACTACTGAAGGAAAACATATGTAGTCCTTTACATAATGAAGCTGTAGGAAAGGATTTCCTGAATATATTCTATTTATCCTAGAATTATGGCCAACTCTTGACAAGTGCAATTCATAAAACTAAAAAGTTCCATCACAGCTAAAGAAACAATCCATCATGTAGACAAGAGGCCACAGAAGGAAAGAATCTTTGCCTTTCATACATCTGACAGGGAATTAATATCCACCACATATAAAGAACAGAATAACTTAAGACCTAAAAAACCAAAAGATCCATTTGAAAAATGGACTTGGGTTCTGAATGATCAGTTTTCAAAAGAAGAAAAGAATTGCCAAGAATTATCTAAAAAAAAAATTCATCAGCCATAACAATTAGGGAAATGGAAATTAAAGCAAATTTGAGATTTTATCTTACCAGAAAATGTACTATTCAGTGTGATAATCTAGGACCAGAAAAATGAAGGTCACAGGCTGCATATTTTCAGAGACATTTATCTCCAAATCTGTAAGAGCAGAACTCAGGAATGTAAAAATGAACCATTTCCAGGATAAGTAAGGTAGGGGAGCATTAGACAGTGGACTATCAAGGTACAAGTAATCTGATCAGGGAAAGGGGAAAAGGTGATGTTTTTCAATTAGGTTGTGTGTGTGTGTATTTGTATGTACATATGTGTACATATGTGTTTGTGTGTGTATGCATGTGTGTGTATATGTGTGTATGATTTTGTGTGTGTGCATGTGTGTGCATGTGTGTATGTGTGTTGGGGAGCACAGGTGGAACAAATATCTACACGTTTTTTCAAGGTTTCCATTGAAAAATCAGCTGATATTCAGTGGGTTTTCTTTATATGTGACTTTGATTTGTTGTCATTGCTATTATTGTAGCTCTCAGTGTACTTTTTTGTTATGTATACTTAGTGCTTTAATTATGATATGCCATGGTTATTTTCTTTTTTGGACTTGTGTATTTGGCAAGATTTTCAATGGAGAGATTGGGGCACCAACCTAGCCAGAAAACCTAGATCCACAATTTACCTTGCCTATAAGATATACAGCAGGAAAAAATGGAACAGAATTTGAGGGAAAGCCAAACCAACACCTGGCCTAGTTTGAGACCAATGCTATGAAAGGAAGCCCACTTCTGACAGACAGAAGCCTAGCATAAATGTCATCAAAGCAACTTCACTCAGCAACTGACAGAAACTGATGCAGAGACCCACAGCTGAGCATTAAATGGAGCTTGGGAAATCATGTGAAAGAGGGGAAGCAAGGATTGAAAGAACCAGAGGGGTCAAGAGCACCACAAGAAAATCTACAGAATCAACTAACATGGCCACAGGGATCACAGAGACCGAACTGCCAACCAGAGAAGATAAGTGTTTTAGACCTCAGCCTTCTACACATATTTAACAGTTGTACAGCTAGGTTTTCATGTGGGATTCTTTTTTTTTTCTTTTTCTTTTAAACGTTTATTTATTACTTCCTTATGTCTCAATTGCCACCCCCTCCCTCCATCTCCTCCCTGCCCCTCTCTCTCACCCTCTGCTCCCTCTCCCACAACTCTCATGCCTCCGGTGGGGGGTCTCCATATATCAGCCCCCCTCAGTTTGTTAGTCACGTGAGATCTAAGAGCTTCCTCTTACACAGGAGGCATATATGGCAGTTCCACTAGGGTGGGGTGTCCCACTAACAAGTAACCAAGTCCCTATTCCTACTCTTTTGGGTTTATTGTTTATAGGATGGTTATCCTATACTATAATGGCAAAAATCCAATTATAAGTGAATATTTCATGTGGGATTCTTAAAGTGGGAACAGGTCCTGTCTTGACTGTTTTTGGAACCCTTTCCCCTAACTAGGCTGCCTTGTCTAGCCTCCATAAAAGAAGATATATCTAATCTTACTGCAACTTGATATGCCAAGGCAGGTGGATATCCATGGGAGCCTCCCTTTTTCTGAGGAGTAGGAAAGGAGAGATGGATGGTGAGAAAGAGGGATAGATGTAGGGAGAAACTGTAAGGAGAGTAGGGAGAGAAAGCAGTGACCATTATGTAAGGTAAATAAACATCTTAATCAGCAAAGATTTAAAATAGGCAAAAAAGCCCTTCATAATTAAAAATTATGATCAAAAATAAATATAAACATTATGTTTGCTTTGAAAATGTACACCCCAAAGAAAGCTCTACTTGTAATACATGAATAGTGTGAGTCTGAGAGCTTTATTTGAAATATTTTTTTTATTTAAAATTTTCATACAATTTATTGTATTTTTATATAATGCATTATATGTCCCTTCCCCAACTACTCCAATTTCCTCTCCACCTCCCACTAGAGCCATTTTTTTTCTTTTTCACTCCATCTCTCTAGAAAAAAGAAAAAAATAAAGACAAATATACAAACTAAAATTAAAATGAAAGAAACAGGACAAAAGTCAAAGCAAAATTAAAAGAAAAAAAAAGACACGGAGTTTGTTTAGTTTTGGCCAAATACTCCTGGATATGGATCTGTCCAGGAAGATGATTAATACTCTCAGTTAAACTCCATTGGAGAAAATGAATTGTTCATTCTGAGCAAGTATTAATTACAAATATCTTCTTTGGTTACAAGTGGAACTCTATGTATAATTCCTGTTCTTCTCCATGCTGAGGTTTTCTCTGGTTTGAACCTGCACAGGCCTCATGCATGCTGTTGCAAATACTGTTAGTTCATATGCATATCAGTCCTGTTGTTTCTGGATGATGCTGTTTTCTTGGAGCCATCAACCAACTCTGGCTCTTACAATGTTTCTTCCTTCTTAGATTTGAATAAAGAGTTTTTATAAAGACACCCTGTTTAATGCTCTGAAGCCTCTCATTCTCTCTAAATTGTTAATTTGTGGGTTTCTGTGTTCAATCCTTTTTACTTCACAAATCTTCTCTTTTGAGGGTTTAGTGAGGCACTGATCTATGGATATAGCAATGTCATTAGGAGTCATTTATTGCTATATTAACTTAGAAGGATAATATTATTGGTATTTCCCCATTGGACAATTGACCTATAAAGTTTTAGGCTCCTGGCTATTTTGACAGAGTCAGGTATGGATTCTGTCTCATGGAGTGGCCCTGAATCCAATCAAAACATGGGTGGGTATTCCAATATTATCAGTGTCATTTTCACACCACTATATCTTGCAGGATATTCATGGTTTAGATTGCAGGGTTTGTAGCTGGGTGACAATGATGATTATTTTTGTTCTCTAGTATCAGTCAAAGTACTTTCTAGCACTATGAATGCTAGTCAGTAAAAGTGAATCTTCTAGTTGGCTGAGAGTTCAATTTCTTCATGTTCAATGACATAAGTAAGAGTTATCTTCATCTGTACAGTTTATAACCAGATAATGGAGAGTAACCAATAGCATCTACAATTACCTGGAAAATTTTTGGGCATCTGTGGGACCCCTCTGTTTAACTACTCAATAAGAAGTAACCAATTGGACCTTGACAGCTTGTTTGGAGGTTATAGCAGGGGAGCGCAGCTACTCGTATACCCTTGACCGAAGACCGGTCCTCCTCTATTCTGGGAAGGTCGTCCTCTTCGACCGAGCGCGCAGCTTCGGAAGGGACGCACATGGAGCGGTGAGGGAGGAAGGGGACACCCGCCTAGCCAGCCAGATCAGCCGAATCAACCCTGGCGATCAATGGGGTGACAGATGTCACAGCCAGATCGCCCGAACCTCAGTGAAGCCTGCAAGATCAGCTTCTGCCTACAAACTCCGTAGGTCATCTAAACAGCTGAGAACAGAAGGACTGAACATAAAAGGATTGTACTAACATTTTTTACCATTTTTTCCATTTGGGTTCGGGCCCCAAACAGGTCTACTACGACCCAAATCAGCAGGAAGTCACTTTAAGAGAGCGACGTCCCATGCCCAGAGGGTGGGGAAGGTGTTTCTCCGCCCTTCTTTTTGGTTATTTGAAGGATAACTGAAAACTCTGATATTTAGGGGAAGAGATTACAAGCTGATAAATGGTCCTGTTTAATGGGTTTTGGAGGTTAGCCCCAGGGACTTCCTACTTTTCCTTTTCTGTATCCTTCTTCCTCTCCTATGTAGGAGTGCATAGGCTTGAGAAAAATGAGACATAGACATAGCACAGGAAGGTCCAAGAAGAAGGGGCAGATTATTGAATATGCCCTTATACCATTGTATATTGATATAAAATTAGTAGTATATTTGGCTAAAGTGGTATTGGCCATTGTTTATTGTGCAAAAATAAGATTGTATTGGATTACATCAGTATTGATATTTGTATATTGATACAAAATTAAGATTATAGTTGGCCACAATGGTATTGACCCTTGTATATGGACGTAATATTAAGATTGTATTGGGCTACATAGGCATTGATCTTTGTATATTGATACATAATTAAGAGTATATTTAACCACAATTGAATAGATCTTTGTATATTGATACAGAATTAAAGGTAACGCTTCCTAATGGTATCATACCTAGAGATACTTAAAAATAAAATGTGAAGCTCTGGCCTCTTGATACCAACCGTCTAAAACAGTCTAGGATAGTTAAGTAAAACAAACTCCTAGTCATGCAAACATGTCACTTTGTTAGCTACTATGACAATCTATCACAGATATTCTCTAAACTACCCAGTAATCAAGTTGCTAAGAGACAAGCAACATTTGCTTATCTAAATACAAGAGATGGATAGGGCATCTTCAAAAACCCCAAGAGATCTGCAGAATATGGCATTCAAAGATGTTATCTTAAATTAAGATTTTCTTTTTTTTTTGATATCATGACATATCAGCTCCTGACAGCACCCCCTATTCTACTCCAAGGAGAAGATAAGCATCGAAGAATCTCCAGTGTGAGATGGTTGAATTAGTGGCAAGCCTATCTCTTGGCATGAAAAAAACCCTTGCTCCAACTGCAGACAGACTGCTGTCCAAAAAGGACAAAATTTGGTAGCAGGGAAGTCGACAGCCTAACTCTGCCAAGACAGGGTAGGTAAGTCCTTCATAATCCCTGATCTACAACAAATGTCTGTCAGAGAAACAAGACCTAAGGGCTGAAGACTGATGCAGGAATGTATGGAGAGAAAATGGGAACTGTCCAGGCAGTCACTGGTATGTCATTTCTTAGTTTTGGAAGCTGCAGGCCCTGCACTTCCTATATAAGCAGTTATATTTATCCCTCTCAGGTCTCTGAGGTGGTTGAAGAATAGACAGCTAGAGTCTCATAGTTAAATTTTGAGTTGTTTAGGAATCAAGAGGGTGTTATAGATCTAAGAAAATACTCTTAAAAGTGTGTTGCAAGTTAGTATGAATGTTGAGTCAGATATAGACCTTTAAACTCATGGAGATGGTTAGATAGTAGAATATTAAAGTCAGGGGCCAAATATGTATAAACTGGACATTGGGAAGGTATACTGGGCCATTTAACTCTCATAAATGTGGCATATTTATTTCTGTTGTTTTGTATAGTATTTACTGTTATAAGAGAAGGAACCATCTGTTGGACTGAAAGGGGAAACTTCTGGGGGGAAGATGGTGGAAGGGCGGGATAGGAAGGGGAAATAGGGAGGGGTTTGTGACTGAGATGTAACTTGAAGAAAAAAAAAGTATTTAAAAAAAAGAATAAATATAATAATTAACTAATTTTAAAACAAAATATATATATAAAGTCCAGTGGGTTTCCAAGCATTTTTTAGTAAGAGCTCGTTTTGGAGAAATCACATTTTCAAGTAAATGATAATGTATAGAACAAAATGTTTTTGAAGGAGATTTAGAAGTCCCTCTGCTTAGCTCTGCCCCTTTGTCTCATGATGCTACTGGAGAGTTGAATAACAGTTCCTAAGTGTTTCTAGGAGACAATGTGGGAGACTGATTAGTTTGAGGATCACACTGTGGATCCAAGGTCAACTGAGAACTTCTATGTCACACTAGAATAGAAAGGGGTTGCATACTTGGTTCAGCCTGCAGAATACTAAAGCAGCATTAAGAAAGTCCCTGAGTTTTCTTCCCAGTACCACATAAATTGAATGTGGTAACAAATACCTGTGATCTCAGCACAAGAGATGTAGAGCCAAGAGGATCAAAAGTTCAAGGTTATCCTTGGCTATGTAGGGTGTTTGAGGCCAACCTAGGTCATATGCTGTACAAACACGAGAGCCTGAATTCAATCCTTAGTCCTTGTGTATAAACTAAATAAAAGTTTTTTAAAAGCCAAAAAAAAAAAAAAAGAAGTAACCAATTACTAGCATTGAAGGTTTTGTTTATACTTTCTAGTTGGGGAATTGCTTTTCCTATTATTTCTTAACTCCATTTAAATTTCTTTCACATATATACAAACTTTGAAACTTCTGCAATAGTAGTTTTCCCTACGGCTTTTCAAATGGCTTTAAGTGTTAATTTTCCCTCTCCATGTTTCTTTACTCGGCTTCACATCCTTCTCACCATTTAGTTCTACTATTCTAGTTTCTTTATCTCTTGATGACACTACTCTATCTCTCATTCCTTGAAATATCTTTCTCCCTATTCCAGTTTTTATTCCTTTCATGTTTGTGCAGCTCACATTTTAGATCTTCATTTATTGTAGTACCAAACAAAATTCTTAAATTTTATAATAGTCACCTATATGTATGCCAAATGACATTAATATAGCATATCTATTTTTTCTCCAGTGATGGAATTATTATATTTTCCACCTCTTTAAACTCTCATTTAATAACATGCTTTAGATCCTATTTGATGAATTGTCTAGATAAGATAGGATAAGAAGCAGAAAACTTAAGTTAGAAAAAGATGGCTCAAGATAGATGCACAAGTGATAGAAATTCTAAATAGTAGAAATAAGCATTCTAATCTTGTTTTAAACAGGGGAAGATAATATAGGAAAACAATGTAAGAGAAATGGTGATGAGAAATTAGAACAGGAAATATCATTTTCATAAAACTGACATGCATATCATTTCAGAAGCAGCCTTAGAAATCTATGTATCTGGGTCTGAATGTAACAAGAATGATACCTAATGAGTTCAAAGACATATTTGTAACAGATATTCCTAAAAATAAAAGACATGCAGTTATTCAATGAATAGTGACTGGGGAAATATGGATTAAACAACAAGAAATAATTTAGAAAATCATTCCTAAAATGCAAGAAAAACATGAGTTCAGTGAAGAATAGTAAATATTGAGGTTCACGTACAAATCATGTACTGCATTGCTGTATTTAATAAAAATTTTTGGTGATACATTCAAGCTTATAGTAATGTTAAAATTTTCTATTGTACAGTCAGTGACATGTCTGAGTAAGTGAAGAATCTGTGATCAGTCTCTGGAAAGCAAATTAAAGGTAGAAAAAGAAAACTGATGGCAGTAAGTTCCGCTGACCTCTGTAAGTGTGCTGTATCTCTCTCTCTCTCTCTCTCACACACACACACATACATGCACCCATACAGAGAGAGAGGCAAACAATAAAAATTAAAAAACTTGTTCTGTCTTTATAATTAAAGATACAGAATTATATGTAAAAATACACATATTTTTATAGCTGAATGGTCTATATATGATTCATCTTGAGGATATACATACATACATACATACATACATATATATATATATTTCAGTTGTAGCTCCAGTCTTATGATCTACTGTCAAATATGTCTTAGCATATAAATATTTTGAATAACAAAATAATTTGATTATATTTTATAGATGAAAACTAAAGGCAATGATCCTACCAAAACATACCTCACTCACATAGTCTAACCCCTACTGGAGCAAACACATAGGGTTCTCATTGGAATCCTAGCATATTGAACCCCACATGGTCTTAACTGTGAGCATCCTGATCATTTTTCTTTCTTCCTTTTCCATTTTCTTACTCTTGTTTCTCTTAGCACCTTTCAAATAATCTACTGAACTCCAGGCCATTGTCAGTTCCTAATTAAGGAACAAAGAACATTAGCAATGTAAAGAAGTATATTGTTAGAGCAACCTCCAAATAATATGCATATAAAGTGAAAATAAAAAAAAATAATTATAGTAGAAGTGAGCCATAACAACAGTGGAAATCAATAGCATCTAGCGGTGAAGTAAGGAAAGTTAGTTCAATTTCTGATTGTTGTGAAATAAGTTCTTTTAAATAAATTTAGAGGTGGAAAATTCTTAGCTTAAAAGTTTATCTTTTTTCATATGTGCAACTGAATATCTTTGTGGGGATATTTGAGTGTGAGTGGAGGTGCTCACAGAGTCAGATAGGAGAGCTAAGTCCCTGGGGCTGGAGTCATAGGTGGTCGTAAGTCATCCAACATGAGTGCTATCAACAGAACTCAGGCCTCTGGAAGACCAAGAAGTGATCATGCCATTGAGTCATATCTGAAGGCTTTTAAATATTTTTTAAAATAAATATTATAAGTATATTTAGCACTTCATTTAGATTATGTAATTTTCAAGTAGAATGATAATGTGAAAAGATAAAAATAGGTTATTAAAATGAAAAGTACACGAGGATCCAAGATGGCAGCAGCCTGCGCGGACGTATTTTGATTTCGGGGGTTAACAGTCACAGGGTGACGAGTGTTGCAGGACACTGTACAAATGGCTCGACCCCTATAGATCTCATCCAACGACCCAGGGACCACTGAGGATCCCTGGGCAGGACGCTCCCTCCCACTCTCAGACATTCAAGGAAGCCACTGGATCCAGGAATCGGGATCCCCCCCTCCCTCACCAGGAGAGACATGCCGGTTAAGTTCCAATCTAATACCCAGCAGGCAGATTCAGATCCATGCAGAGATAATCCCCACCCTGCTGGGCACCCCAGGCCACGCGCAGATGATACAGCTATCTGGTGAAAGGTTGCTACCCTTGGAAGTGAGCGCAGCTCAGCTGCAAAGTGCCTTCAGACTGCAGATTGCAACCCACTGTGGTGATGTCATTGGCCAGTTTCCAGGCCCTGGCCCTGGGAGTGGCAAGGCTATTGAAGGTGAAGGCAGATTTACACACCACAGAAGCCAACCCCGGGCAAACTGCGAGGTATTGAAACTGTTGTATATCGGATTTTTAGCATGAAGGGGGTGTTGCATTTTTGTCAAATGATTTTTCAACATCTAGTGAGATGGTCATGTGGTTTTCTTTCAGCTTGTTTATATGGTGGACAACTAACTGAGATCAAGGGGATACAAATTGGAAAGGAAGAAGTTAAATTATCCCTATTCACAGATGATATGATAGTATACATAAATACCCCAAAAATTCCACCTACTACAACTGATAAACCTTTCAGCAAGGTGGCTGGATACAAAATCAATTCAAAAATATCAGAATCCCTTCTTTATAGAAAAGATAAATGGGCTGAGAAGAAATTAGGGAAACAATACCCTTCACAATAGCCACAAACAATATAAAATACCTGAGGGTAACTCTAACCAAGAAAGTGAAAGGCCTGTATGACAAGAACTTCAAGTCCTTGAAGAAAGAAATTGAAGAGAACATCAGAAGATGGAAAGATCTCCCATGCTCACGGATAGGTAGGATCAACATAATCAATATGGCCATCATGCAAAGAGCTATATACAGATTCAATGCAATTCCTATCAAAATACCAACACAATTCTTTACAAGCCTTGAAAGAACAACTCTCAACTTCATATCAAATAAAAAAATACCCAGAATAGCTAAATCAATCCTTTACAATAAAATCAAAACAAAACAACAACAAAAACCAAAACAAAACAGCAACAAAAACAACAACAACAACAAACATCTGGAGATAGCACCATCCCTGATTTCAAGCTATACTACAGAGCAATAGTAATGAAAACAGCATGGTACTGGTTTAGAAACAGACCAGGTGATCAATAAATTCGAATTGAACACCCAGAAATAAACCTACATTCCTAGAGTCACTTAATTTTTGACAAAGAAGCCAAAATTGTACAGTGGTAAAAGGGCAGCATCTTCAACAAATGGTGCTGGTCTAACTGGATGTTGACATGTAAAAGAATGCAAATAGACCCATACTTATCACCTTGCACAAAACTTAAGTCAAAGTGGATCAAAGACCTTAACATAAGGCCTGATACACTAAATTTAATAGAAGAAAAATTGGGAAAAAGTCTCGAACTCATTGGCACAGGTGACAACTTCCTGAACAAAACACCAATAGCTCAGGACCTGAGATCAACAATCAATAAATGGGACCTCATGAAACTGAAAAGCTTCTGTAAGGCAAAGGAAACTGCCAAGTGAACAAAATGATAACCTACAGATCGGGAAAATATCTTTACCATTCCCACATCCGACAGAGGCTAATATCCATAATTTATAAAGAACTCAAGAAATTAAACACTAAGAAACGAAATAATCCAATTAAAAAATGAGCTAAATTGAGAATTCACAAAGGAGGAATCTCTAATGGTCATGAGACACTTGAAGAAATGCTCAACATCCTTAATCATCAGAGAAATGCAACTCAAGATGACTCTGAGATTCCATCTCACACCTGTCAGAATGGCTAAGATCAAAAGCTCAAATGACAGCACATGCTGGCAAGGCTGTGATAAAAGGGGAACCCTCCTCCATTGCTGGTGGGAGTGCAGGCTTGTGCAACCACTATGGAGGTCAGTATGGCAATATCTTAGAAAACTTGGGATAGCTCTACCTCTTCAGATTGTACATCCAAATGTTTCCTCACCAATCCACAAAGACACCTCCTCATCTATGTTCATAGCAGCTTTATTTGTAATAGCTAGAAACTTTAAATAACCCAGATGTCCCTCAATTGAAGAATGGATTTAAAAAAATCTGTGGTACATTTACCCAATGGAATACTACTCAGCTACCAGAAACATGGAAATCATGCAATTTGCAGCCAAATGGATGGAACTAGGGAAGCTCATCCTGAGTGAGCTAACCCAGACTCAGAAGTATGCACATGGCATCTATTCACTTGTAATCAGATTTTAGCCATGTAGTACAGGTTAACTATCTTATAACCAACACACCCAAAGGAAAAGGAACTTAGACTTTGTTACCTGTGAGTGGGACACTTTGCCCTAATAGAGTTGCCTTATAGGCTCCCAGTGCAAGAGAAAGCTCTTAACACTCATATGACTGATGTACTTAGGGGGCTGATATGTAGGGGCAACTCACTCAGGAGGAGTAGAATATGTGGGAGAGGAGGGAGTGTGGAAGGGTGGGACTGGGAAGGGTGGAGAGAGAGGACTGTGATGGATATGCAGCTTGAAGTTATAAATAAACAACAACAAAACAATACCACTGTTAAGCCATAACAATTCAATTTTTGTTCTCCAAAAATACACCTTAACATCAACATCACAATGTAAAACATTTGACAAACTTTAAAAGTCCAACAGTCTTTACAATTTCAAACACTATAAAATTTAGCCTCCCAATTTTTGAAGCAACAAATAAATAATTTTATTTATTAAAAAAAACTAAGGTCTTTTTTTTTGTAAGTGAACTTTTTTTTAAATTTATTTTTTTCAACTTACGTCTTTTTTTTTTTAAAGATTTATACAGTGTTCTGTATGCCTCCAGGCCAGAAGAGGTCACCAGATCTCATTATAGATGGTTATGAGCCACCATGTGGTTGCTGGGAATTGAACTCAGGACCTCTGGAAGAGCAGCCAGTGCTCTTAACCTCTGAGCCATCTCTCCAGCCCTCAACTTACGTCTTAATCAAAGTCCCCTCCCTCCCCCTATCCAGGACCCACTCTCCTGTCATCTTTCCTATCTCTCTACTCTCCTTCTCCTCAGATGAGGGGAGCCCCCACATATCAGACTCCTCAGTTCATCAGTCACAGGACAGCTAAGAGCTTCCTCTTGTACTGGGACCTGATACAGCAACTCAGCTTGGGTAATGTGTTCCACTAACAAGCACCAGGGTCCATGGCTCCCTGCTGGGTAGTTTTTCATAGGTACTCCAATCCTAGCATACAGTTCCACAGAGGCCAGTTCTGCTTACTGGGTTGCTTCCATGGCTTTAGTTGCTTTCTGTGGCTCCTTCATACCTCCTAAATCAGTACCATTTGACTGACTCTTACAAAAGCAAGTTTAGCTTCCAATATAAGGTACAATGGTGGCCACTTCTGGACACCAGTTTCTGTGTGCTAACCCTGAAGAAACATTTCCTAAAAGATTTAACCTGGCCAATTCTTTATTATTATTACTACTACTACTACTACTACTAATTGTGCATCCAGATCATAGCCCCTTCCCTGCCCTTCCCAGAATATTGCCCTCCTGCTCACTTCCCTTATTGCACCTCCTTTTCTCTCCAGAAAAGTGGAGCCCCCTCCCCCCGCCCATCCCACCCCAGCCCATGGAGTCACATCAGGACTGAGCAAATCCTCTTCTACTGAGGCCACGTACCACAGACCTGTTAGGGGGAAGTGGTCAAATATCAGGCATTAGAGTCCATGTCAAAAAAAGCCTCCCACTCCCCTTGCTAGGGGACCCACATGATGACTAAGCTGCCATCGATTACATAAGTGTAGAGGAGGCCTAGATCCAGTACATATATGCTCTTTGATTGGTGCTTCCATTTCTGTGAGCAACTCTGGGCCAAGGTTAGTTGTCCCTGTTGGTCTTCATATCCAGATCTTGTCCCTTTCAGGTCTTTCTATCCATCCCCTCATTCTTCCACCAGACACCTCACACTCTGCCTAATGTTTGACAGTGAGTCTCAACCTCTGTTTGAATCCTCTGCTGAATGAAGGTTCTCAGATAACAGTTATACTATGCTCCTGTCTGTAAGCATAACAGAGTATCATTAATAGTGATAGAGGTTGGTACTCTCCTTTCTGTAGGTTTCAGGTTGGGCCCATCATTGGTTAGACATCCCCTCAATTTCTGTTATATCTTTATCCTGCACATCTTGAATAAAGATAACTTTTTGGTTGAAGTTTTGGTGATCCCCTCTCTCCCCTACCTTGCTCAAAGGCGGACTCTTCAGTCTCCATAATCCCACTGCTAGGAGTCTCAGGTAGAGTCACCTACATATCTTCCAGGGTCCTACTCTGTTGCTGATTTCCAGCTTGTTTCAGACATGCAGAAGTGGATGCAGAGAGGGAACCAGATAGGAAAGGGAGAGAGGAGGGAAAGGAAGGGATTGATCAGCTGGTGTTGTCTTAATGACAGATGATTCTTCAGCCCCAGCTGACCACCATCCATATTCCAACAAAGCAAAAGCTTTACTTCAGTAATTTTGGTATCTTGTTAATAACAGGCAATTCTTCAGTCCAATCTGACTAGAACACAAATTATTAACTCATATGGCATAGTATAGTCTTTGCTTTTCTGGGAAATGTCACAAACCAGGCCTCCATTGTCTGCAATGTCTCAACATTTTTATCTTCCAAGATGCTACAGAACAGCTCATTGAGATCTCAGCAGTCAATTGATTTTCTAGAACAATCTTTTAAGTCCTTACATGATCCTACCAGAAACAACTTGATCAGGTATTGTCACAGAAATACCCTACTATCGTTGTACTAATTTCTCTCTTAGTTAGGATTTCTGTTATTGTGATGAAATACCATGACCAAAAACAAGTTAGGGAGGAAAGGGCTTATTTGGCTTACACTTCCACACTGCAGTACATTTCTAAAGTAACTCAGGACAAGAAATCAAAAAGGACGGGATCCTGGAGGTAGGAGCTGATGCAGAATCCATGGAGGCCAGTTCTGCTTACTGGCTTGTCCACATGATTTTCTTTGCCTGATTTCTTAAATAACCAGGACCACTAGCTCAGGGACAGAACCGTCCAGAATGAACTGACCCTTCCAGCATCAAACACTAATTAAGAAAATGCCCTACAGCTGGATCTTACATGTTTTCTCAATTAAGGTTCCCTCCTTTCAGATGACACTAGTTTGTATAAAGTTGATATAAAACTAGCCAGGATAATATACAAGGGTTCTGATATTATCATTCACATGAATAGGCATAGTTACTATTAGCAAACACTCTTTAAAAATTTATTAATGTATATGCATTAAGTTCAATGTAGACAATTTCATAAAAAAATATCATGCACTCTATGTTAATTTTCCCTTGTGCACTTACTGTTCTCTACTGATGCAAAATAGAGGTCACCCTTATAAAAAATAACTCAGGCTCAGAAAGAGCACATACAGAAAACTCTACCTATTCCCTTTTTTGTAGGTTTGATTGTTTGCCTTACATGTTCATTACATATATATTAAGGCTTCCAGGTTGAGGTTCTTATGGGATTCATGTGTTTGTGAACATGTATATATCTGTATCTATATGTGTTTCTTTTGCTTTCTCTTTTGCTCCTTTTCTATTGTTTGTTTGTTTTTGTCCTATCCTCATTTGTGTTTTTGTTTTATTTTATATTATTTTATTTTATTATTATTCTCCTTGGTGCCTGTTTGTTTTCTAAGGAGAGGTACGAAAGGTATGGATTCAATTGAGAGGTGAGGTAGAAAGAATTTTGGAGAAGTTAGGGGAAGATAATCTGTAATCAGAATATACTGTATAAAACAATCTCTAGCCAAAAAATTCACTGCTTTTTCACTGAAGAACGTTTTAAAAATATAGAACATTATCTGTATATATGTGTATGTATGTGCAATGTAAACATCTATGCTTTGTGTGAGGAAGTATATTTGACAAAGTACACATGTGAAGGTCAGAGGACAATTTCAAGTGTTGTTGGTCTTTTTCTACCTTGTTTATGTAGAATCTGTGTCGTGTTTGTCACTGAGCTGCTGGCTCCTAGCGAAATAGTCCCCAAGCTTCCAGGTAATTGTCAGTTTTTGACCTTCCTCTCAACCTAGGAGTGGTAGAATTATACACCTGCCCCACCATATTCACCATAAACACGGATTAATAAAGTCAAACTCAAGTGTTCAAGACTTGAGTAACAAGCACCTTTACCTGCTGAGAAATCTTTGGGCATCATGATGGCAGAAGCTAAGCTAAGTCAGTCAGAGTCTAGAATGTCATACAAGATGTCAGTACTAAATTTCATTAAAATGTTACCTAGTGGCTTTTGTGTTTGTTTGTTTTTGCATTTTCTTTTGCAGCTACATTTCTTTAAAGTAGGTTTATCTGTTTCTCTATGTGCCTAAATAATTTCCATTAAAAACAAATTAGTGTAAATGAAAATAGTGTTTTTCTTAGCAACTTCCTCTGAGTGAAAACAATGATAAACCTTTTGCTTTAGGAAGGAAAAACATAGAACAGAAAACCAAGCAACTTTCCTTAGAAGTTTTAAATTGTGTGAAGTAAATATATCTGCTAACATTCTAAAGTTCCTTATTTTAATATTTTGCTTCTATGATTGTTTTCATATAATTTCTTTATATGTATTCCTATAATTTGAAAGTATTAGCAGGGTAGAATTTTGAACAATCAATGTTTTATCTACTAATCCTTCAACATATTGATGTATTTCTAAACTACCAAGGACACTAGAGATTTACTAAGCCATCAGAAGCAACGAAATCATGCAATTTGCAGCCAAATGGATGGAAGTAGTGAAGCTCATCCTGAGTGAACTAACCCAGACTCAGAAGGATGCATATGGCATCTATTCACTTATAATTGGATTTTAGCCA
The DNA here is from genome assembly GCA_907164525.1 of Lophiomys imhausi. Taxonomy (NCBI): domain Eukaryota; kingdom Metazoa; phylum Chordata; class Mammalia; order Rodentia; family Muridae; genus Lophiomys; species Lophiomys imhausi. The sequence continues at coordinate 2,716,822 of CAJQZJ010000637.1, read as the reverse complement.
TATAGTACAGGATAACTATACTACAGTCAATGCACCAAAGGGAACAGGAATATAGACTTTGTTTCTTATCAATAAGAGACTTTTCCCTAGTGGTGCTTCCTTGTAGGCCCCCAGTGTTTGAGGAGGCTCTTGGCCCTCATATGACTTCTGAACTGCGGCAGGGGACTGATATGTAGGGACACTCCACTCCAGAGATGTGGGATGGAAGGGATAGGGGTAGAGGGTGGGAAGGCAGGACTGGGAGGGGTGGAAGGAGGACACTGTGAAGGAGATGTAACCTGAAATAAATATTTTAAAAAGAAAGAAAAAAGAAAGCACAGTTACTTGCAGTGTTAGTTCTTGGCATATAAGTACTTCATGTGAAAGTCCTTCCAGCCATTCTTTAAATTGTAAATATGGGAAACTCTTCTGATGACTCAGCCATTTAGCAGTTATTTACTTGTTTTCTTAGAAAGCCAATAAAGAGGGTGTCTGGAATAAAGACAGTTCTTTATTGAATTGGAGCTTAATTTTACTTTAATAACCCACAGACCTCAGAGGCTGTGAAACCGACCTATCTGTAGTCTATAGCATAGTGCTCAAGATGAATGGTATTCTGTGCAGTATTCGAGTTTGTTGATTGTTTAAATTTCAAAACAATTTCCGTAAAATAAATATCATGAAATTTAAAACTTTAAAGATTCTAAGGATTCAGTTCATTGCTGTAAAGTCCAACTACAATACTGTATAATCATCTCTTGTCATCCAGTGCTTTTCATCTGGTTAAACCGAGAGTGTGCTCCTCTTTAGACACTGTCTGTTCTGTACTCCTCCGCTCCTGGGCCTCACCCTTTACTTTTGTTTTCTCCAAAACTGACTCCTCTGTCTGCATGACCGAATCATTTATTAAGTTCCCTGTATGCTTGCAAGTATCTTGTATTTTTTTCCTTTGTTGATGACTTGCTTTACTTAAGTGCAATAATAAATAAATCTTTTTTCTTTAAAAGCAAATAAAGCCTACACAGCTTCTTTGTTTATAACTCTGTTAAGTGTCTTCAAGATTCATCCACATTTTGGCATACATATTACTTCCTTATTCTTCAGATGGTGAATAATATTGCCATCTATGAAGGTGTGTGTTTTATTTTAGAAGTCTGTTCATTCATATCTGAAGGACACTGGGTTGCTGCTACCAACCAACTGTGAATCAATATGCTATCAATATGACTGTGCAATTTGGTTAATATCCCTATCAACATTTCATTTAGGCATATACCAAAGGGCAGGTCTGCTTTATCATACTGTAATCTGATATACAATTTATGGAATACGTACTTTCTCATTTTCCAGTCTTTGTACCATTTCAGATCTCCATCAGCAGGATATAAGATTTAATATCAACATCTATTCTCATCTTCCTCTCTTTTTTCATTTCCTTCTCTTCTTTTCTTCTTTGCTACATCTTCCTATTCTTCTCAGTATCATTTTTTCACAATAATTTTCAATTGCATTTCACATTTAGTAAAATTGAGCATATCTTCACGTTTTCACTGACCATTGGAAGTATTTAAATTGTTTTGTGATTTTTTTTTTTAGTAGCTTGTGTTTTGGATTTTTATGGTATGAAACTTTATGTTTAGAAGTTTTTCTGTATATTCTGACTTTTGACCAGAAGTTAAATATACAATTGATAAGTATATTCACCCATTCTGTGGATTACATCCTTCCACTGTTGATAAGACAAAATGCATGTGTGTGTGTGTGTGTGTGTGTGTGTGTGTGTGTGTATGTTTGTAAGAGATACAGAGACAGAGACAGACAGACAAAGAACATTTTCTCTTTTTCTATTCTTTATTGCTTGTGATTTTCATGTCATATACTAGAAACCAACAAATACCAAATCAGGAAACTAGCTTTACTTGCTTATAAGAGATATGGTATTGCTCATAAGTCTAGATATTTGATCTAGAATGGTATAATCAACATAAATGTTGGTAAGTAAAGTCCAACACAATCTTTGGAACCTGTATATCCATTTACTTTCCATCATAATTAATTGTTTTTGTGGTCTTGTGAAGCTTACCTGATGATGTATAAGAACTAGACCACTAGTTTACTTTTTCATTTCTTTAGTGTCCATATCTAACAGTATGTGTATATCACATCATCTTTAACTACTAGAGATTTATAGTAACAATTGTCAGGAAATATGTAGTTCTCTATTTGGTCTTTGTTTTCAAGATGATTTTATTTGGGGTCCTTTTAGAATTCAAAACTGAAACCACAACTTAATTAACAAATATTTTATTAATAATTACAAACTGTTATATGAGGCCAGTGTAAAAATTTTTAATTAAATTACGTTGGGTGCCATTTGTAGAAATAATTATTAAATTGTTTAACAGTATTTATACTATATTTAATTGGTTTGCAGCTGTTAATCTTTAACCCATCATTAAAAATGAATACACAAAAACACCACATGGATTTTACCAAGCCTAGGCTTGAGTTGTACAATCCTAGCCCATCTAAGCTAGCTCTGAATTCTATTACCCAAATATAACCCCATATGTATTTATGTCCCCTTGGACTGCAATTTTCCATACTAGCCAATGTTCCAGGCCATGTGGAGTGAGGTTCTTTTTTCTAACCCATGGTGTGTGTCCTTCTTTTTCCTGTTGCTGGCTGGAAAGAAATAAACCTCTGTCTAAAGTGAGGACTTCCTGTTCTAATCTCAGGACGTCCCAACTTTCTCTGTCTTTGCCCAATCTCAGGACTCAGCATTTATTAAACAATCATAGACAATGTAACAGACAGCAAACAGGACCAATTAACATTTAGAATGCTTAACACTACCCCATCAATTCCCTCCATTTGTCTAATAAAAAGGCTATTTTTTTAACTCATATGGTAAAAACAATAAGAACAAATATGAATCAATGAAGAAAACCATAAAAGTTTTGCACATACAGTTTAGATTACTTGTATCAGGCAATCTCGAAGAAGAAAAAAAATCATCTATGTTATCTTGGTAGGTCTAAAGTTCTGAACCTAAATAATTTCTATCTTATCCTATATTTATAAACTTAAAGATATTATTTAGGCTTGAAAACATCCTTTTAAATCCTAAACAACTCAAGTTTCAATTTAAATTTTATAACTATTATGCCTTCAACCCTATCAAAGACATAAGGAGGGATAAAGTTATTATTTGAGTGAGTAGGAAGCATAGGAGAAAAGCTTCCAAAAAGAAATATGACAGCTTGTTACCTAGACAGTCCCAAATATCTCTTGATATCATTGGAGCATCGTCTTCAGCTTCTGCACAAGCATTTTTCACATTGTGCAGCAGGAAATAAGAAGAATTTTCCCATTCTGTCTCAGCAGAATCAGGACATCTACTTACCTGCATTTAGGTCTGGTCCATCTTTGGACTGTATATAGTCTGTTGAGACAGCAGGGGCATTTTTGCCCAATAGGAATTATCTCCCAATGGGATATTTATTTTTGATGCTCATTGTTTGCTTCCAAGTCAAATCGGAGCTGTCAGGAGCTGACTGTCTTAAGTCAAACAATTCTTAAAATAATAAAAACATCTTTAAATGCCATTTTCTCTATGCCTCTGAGGGTTTTGAAGACATCTATAGATTTATTTATAAATCTATCTATCATCTATCTTCTATCTATCTATGAAAAGCAACCTGTGTATTTTAACCATTTACTATCTGTTTAACCTACTAAGTCTATTTTGTGATAAATTAAGACTAGTATTTGACATGACCAGAAGCTCAATTGGCCAGTCCACTTGTATTATCCAGACTTCTAAATAGATTGCAATAGCAACCCATAAAAGGATCGGAAGTAAACCTGTACTTTCAAATGATTTATACAGGTACAATACCATATATAAGAGTTTAAATATTCATTATATGTGTCTAAATATAAAATTCTATACAAATGAATCAAAATTTAACTTTATTTTTGTATCAATATAGAAAATTCTATACCAATGTATTGAAAGATAACCTTATTTGAGAATAACAATAGTTTTAAGATTCAGAGCAGATTCAATAGTCTATTCTTATGTCTTATCATTTCTATAATATATGTGTATATATTGTATATATTCAACTTCTTTTTCTTTACAAGTCTTTTTCCCCTATATAAGGCAGAAATAAGGATAAAGTAAAAGAGATCTCCAATTTTAATTTTCTATACCTTGCCTTACAAGACCATGTAACAATTTGTAACAATTCCCCCTAAACAATATCCATCATCCACCATACTTTTTGCAAATGGGACATCGCTCTCTTAATACTGCTTCCTGCTGAACTGGGACACAGAAAACCTATTTGGGGACCCAATAAAAAGGAAAATGGTGAAGCAAGTTAATTGTAACAGTTGTTGTCCAGTCTCTATGTGCTCAGCAATATGCATGTCCTGAGCAGTTTGTAGTCCGAAAGTGGACTTTGGGTAGGAATGTTCAGGGCTTTATTGAAGTCCTGTCTGGAACAGTCTTTGAGGCTGGGCCATCTTAGCAAGCTGTTTGAAGCTGTTCTGGATGCAGATTGGTGAGGAAACAGCTATTGAGGCAGTCTATGAGGCTGGATCATTTGGGTTACTTGTCTTGTCTTCTTTGGACTCTGGTCCTGTTGTTCTGAAAATATATAATTTCTTACAAGTAACATATAGTTCCACACTTACCAAAATACCTTGGATGTACAGGATGCACAGATAAATTAAGGAATACTTTTTGTTCCTTGAACAGATTAAAGACATTTGTAAGTCTCCATTCATGCCATAAAAAGATGGCATGTAATAGTATTACATATATATGCTATATATAATTTATTTTAAATTAAAAATACAGTATAAGACTGTACTGAGTTTAAGTATTCTCCTCTACAGTTGACATAAATTTATTAATTGATTAAAACAGGTTTATTCTATGTTGTTCTGGCTTTCTGTAGATTAGGTTGGCCTCAAACTCAAAAGGAACCAATCTGTTTCTGTCTTTGTCTCCCATGTTTTCGGATCAAAGGTATGCATTTATATATTTTTCTTTCCTTCTCTCCTTTCTTTGAAGATTTAGTTTCTTTGTTGGTATATACTTATCTCTCTATGTGATAAGTATATCTATTTTTATCAAGACAGGGTTTCTCTTTGAAGCTTAGGCTGTCTTGATTTGCTCTATATAGCTCTGTAGATTAGATTGGCTTAGAACCTACAAGGAACATGGTTTTTCTTGTCTCCCAAGTTTTGAGATGAAGGTATGAATGTAAATAATTGAATTACTCTTATTAAACAATAACATTATTTAAACCATTTTAGATTAGTTTGAGCTCCAATTCTCCCATGGAAGCTCCATTCTTAAAGAGATTGTTGTAGAATAGCATTATATTCTAACTTATGTTAGCTTTTCTTAACTGTTGGCTGTGGGAGGCATGCTGTTTGCATATTCTTCCCTAGGCTAACTCTGGATCTTTACATTTATTAAAACAATATATCTCTTTCTCTCTCTCTCTCCTTTATTTTCCAAGACAGGATTTCTCTGTGTATCCTTGTGCTGGACTCACAATGTAGACCAGGCTAATCTTTTTTTGTTTGTTTGTTTGTTTGTTTGTTTCAAGCAATATTATTCACTTTTTAAAAATTTTTTTCCTTTATTTTTATTTCTTCAAGTTACCTCTCAATTGCAGTCCCCTCCCTATTCCCCCCTCCAGTCCCACCTTCCCACCCTCAACCCCCCCATCCTCTTTCCTTTTTTTTAAATTTAAGGTATATCATATTCCCCCCTACAGTTTCCCCTTTCAGACCAACAAATGGCTCTTTCTCTTATAATAATAAATATAATACAAAACAACAGAGGTAATTAGGCCACAGTTATGAGGGTTATATGGCTTAGCGTACATTCCCAATGTGCAGTCCATATGTATTTGGCACCTGACATTAACATTCTACTATCTAACCCTCTCCATGAGTTTAAAGTTGTTTATCTAACTCAAAATTCATACTAACATGCAACACAATTTTAAAAGCATCTTCTTAGATCTATAACACTCTCTTGACTCCTAAACAACTCAAAATTTAATTATGAGACTCTAGCTATCTGTTCTTCAACCACCTCAGAGACCTGAGAGGGTTAAATATATATGATTTTATAGGAAGTACAGGCCTGCAGCTTCCAAAACTAAGAAATGACATACCAGTGGCTGCCTGGACAGTTCCCATTTTCTCTCCATACATTACAGCATCGATCTTCAGTCATTTGGCCCCGTTTCTCTGACAGACATTGATTGTAGAGCAGGGGTTATGAAGGACTTGCCTACACTGTCTTGGCAGGGCTAGGATGTCGACTTACCTGCTTCCAGGTTTTGTCCTTTTTGGACAGCATTCTGTCTACAGTTGGAGCAAGGGGCTCTTCCTACCAAGAGATAGGTTTGTGACTAATTCAATCATCTCCCACTGGAGATTCTTCTATGCTCATCTTCTACATGGGGTAGAATAGGATGTGTTGTCAGGAGTTGATATGTCTCGATGTGAAAAAATCTAAAGTTAGGAAAACATCTTTGAATGCCATATTCTGCAGATCTTTTGAGGTTATTGAAGAGGCCCTATCTATCTTTTATATTAGGGTAAGCAGATTTTGCTTGTCTTTTGGCAGCTTTATTTCTGATTAGCTTACAAAATAACTATAATAGGCTGTCATAGTGCCTAACAAAATGACCGGCTTGCATAACTATTAGTTTGCATTTCTTAATTATCCTAAACAGTTTATGACAATTAGTAGTAAAAGGCCAAAACATCACATTTCATTCCATCCCATTTCTCTGGGGTGAGGTGTCCTTATATAACAGTCCCTCATCTCAGTTGAGAGGTCATATGATGGCCAAGAGCCTCCTCATTCATTGGAGGTCTTCGAGGCAGTACCAAAAGTGAAACGTGTCTCATTGCCCGGGAGAGAGAACTGAAAAACAAACAAACAAATAAGCAGACAAATAGATAAAAAAGACTAAAAGATAGAAAAAAATATAAAAAAATATAATAAATAAATAAATAAATAAATAAATAAATAAATAAATAAATAAAAATCTATGAACAAGTTCCCTTTGGTGTGTTAGTTGTAGTATCGATACCTTCTACTATATAGCTAAAATTCTACTATAAGTGAATAGATGCCATCTGCATCCGTCTGAGTCTGGGTTAGTGCACTCAGGATGAGAATTTCTAGTTCCATCCATTTGGCTGCAAATTGCATAATTTCATTGTTCCTGATAGCTGAATAATACTCCATTGTGTAGATGTACCACAGTTTTTTAACCCATTCTTCGGATGAGGGACATCTGGGTTGTTTCCAGTTTCTAGCTACTACAAATAAGGCTGCTATAAACATAGATGAGGAAACTTCCTTATGATTCCGTGAAGAGGCATTTGGGTGTATACCCAGAAATGGTATGGCTGGGTCCTGAGGCAAAGCTATTCCAAGTGTTCTAAGATATCGCCAGACTGACCTCCATAGTGGTTGCACAAGCCTGCACTCCCACAAGCAATGGAGTAGGGTACCCCATTCTCCACACCATGGCCCCCATGTGCTGTCATTTGAGCTTTTGATCTTAGCCATTCTGACAGGTGTGAGATGGAATCTCAGAGTCGTCTTGAGTTGCATTTCTCTGATGATTAAGGATGTTGAGCATTTCTTCATGTGTCTCTCAGCCATTAGGGATTCCTCCTTTGTGAATTCTCTATTTAGCTCTGTCCCCCATTTTTTGATTGGATTATTTGGTTTCTTGGCATTTAATTTCTTGAGTTCTTTGTAGATTTTGGATATTAGCCCTCTGTCAGATGTGGGGTTGTTGAAGATTTTCTCCCAGTCTGTAGGCTGCCATTTTGTTTGAATGACAGTATCTTTTGCCTTACAGAAGCTTTTCAGTTTCATGAGGTCCCATTTATTGATTGTTGATCTCAGTCCTGAACTGTTGGTGTTCTGTTCAGGAAGTTGTCGCCTGTGCTAATTAGTTCGAGGGTTTCTCCCACTTTTTCTTCTAGTAGATTTAGTGTGACTGGCCTTATGTTAAGGTCTTTGATCCACTTGGACTTAAGTTTTGTACGAGGTGATAAGTATGGGTCTAATTTCCTTCTTTTACAAGTGGACATCCAGTTGGACCAGCACCATTTGTTGAAGGTGCTGTCCTTCTTCCATTGTGCCGTTTTGGCTTCTTTGTCAAAAATTAGGTGGCCCTAGGTGTGTGGGTCAATTTCGGGATCTTCCATTCGATTCCATTGATCTACTGGTCTGTTTCTTAGCCAATACCATGCTGTTTTTATAACTATTGCTCTGTAGTACAGCTTGAAATCTGGGATGGTGATCCCTGCAGATTTTTTTTATTGTACAGGATTGATTTAGCTATTCTGTGCTTTTTGTTGTACCATATGAAATCGAGAATAGCTCTTTCCAAGTCTATAAAAAATCGTGTTGGTATTTTGATAGGAATTGCATTGAATCTATATATTGCTTTTGGTAGGATGGCCATTTTTATTATATTGATTTTATTTTATACCTAAGCATGAGCATGGGAGATCTTTCCATCTTCTGAAGGCCTCTTCCTTTTTTTTCTTCAAGGGCTTGAATTTTTTGTTCTACAGGCACTTTTCTTGCTTGGTTAGAGTTACCCCCAGGTATTTTACGTTGTTTGTGGCTATTGTGAAGGGGTTGTTTCACTTACTTCTTTCTCAGCCAATTTGTTTGTTGTATAAAGAAGGGCTTCTGATTTTTTTGAATTAATTTCGTATCCAGCCACTTTGCTGAAGGTGTTTATCAGCTGTGTGAGTTCTCTGGTGTAATTTTGGGGGTGGCTTATGTATACTATCATATGATCTGCAAATAGGGATAATTTGACTTCTTCATTTCCAATGTTTATCCCCTTGATCTCCTTTAGTTGTCTTGTTGCTCTAGCAAGAACGTCAGGTACTATATTGAAGAGATATGGTGATAGTGTATATCTTTGTCTTATCCCTGAGTTTAGAGGAAATGCTTCAAGTTTCTCTCCATTTAATTTGATGTTGACCACTGGCCTGCTGTATATTGCCTTTATTATTTCTAGGTACGGTCCTTGTATGCCCGTTCTCTATAGAACTTTTAGCATGAAGGGGTGTTGGATTTTATCAAATGCTTTTCTGCATCTAGCGACATTATCATGTGGTTTTTTTTCTTTCATCTTGTTTATATGGTGAATGACTTTGATAGACTTTTGTATGTTGAACCATCCCTACATTCCTGGGATGAAGCCTACTTGATCATGGTGTATGATACTTTTGATGTGTTCTTGAATTCGGTTGGCTAGTATTTTATTAAGTATTTTTGCATCCATGTTCATGAGGGAGATTGGTCTGAAGTTCTCTTTCTTTCTTGGGTCTTTGTGTGGTTTAGGAATCAGGGTGACTGTGGCTTCATAGAATGATTTTGGCAATGTTCTTTCAGATTCTATTTTGTGAAAGAGTTTGAAAAGTATTGGTGTTATCTCCTCTTTGAAGGTCCGGTAGAATTCCGTGCTAAAGTCATCTGGCCGTGGGCTTTTGTTGGTTGGGAGATTTTTAATGACTGTTTCTATTTATTTAAGGGTTATAGGGCTGTTTAATCTGTTTATCTGATCTTGATTTAGCTTCGGTAGGAGGAATCTATCAAGAAAACTGTCCATTTCACTTAAGTTTTCAAATTTGGTGGAGTATAGATTTTTAAAGTAGGAACCAAATATCCTCTGGATTTCCTCAATGTCTGTTGTTATTTCTCCCTTTTCATTTCTGATTTTGTTGATTTGGGTTTTCTCCCTCTGTCTTTTAGTTAATTTGGCTAAGTGTCTGTCTATTTTGTTGATTTTCTCGAAGAACCAACTCTTGGTTTCACTGATTCTTTGTATAGTTCTTTTTGTTTCTAAGTTGTTGATTTCGGCCCTAAGTTTGATGATCTCCTGCCTTTTGCTCCTCTTGGGAGTGTTTTTTTTTTTTTTTTTTTTTTTCGAATTCACCCAGTTTACCTGTTAATTTGCTAATATGAGCTGTCACAATTTTCTTTTTGAAGGCACTTAGTGCTATGAACTTTCCTCGTAGCACAGCTTTCATTGTGTCCCATAGGTTTGGGTATGTTGTGTCTTCATTTTCTTTGGATTTTAAGAAGTCTTTGATTTCCTTCTTTATTTCTTCCCTGACCCAGTGGTCCTCTAGTAAAGAGTTGTTCAATTTCCATGTGAGTGTAGACTTTCTGTTGATTCTTTTGCTATTGAAGTCCAGCTCTATTCCATGGTGGTCTGATAAGATACAAGGGGTTATTTCAATTTTCTTGTATCTGTTGAGTCTATCTTTGTGTCCAACTATATGGTCGATTTTGGAGAAGGTTCCATGAGGTGCTGAGAAGAAGGTGTATTCTTTTGTGTTTGGGTGAAACGTTCTGTAGATATCTGTTAGGTCCATTTGGTTCATGATCTCTGTTAGACTCATTATTTCTCTGTTTGGCTTCTGTCTTGATGGTCTGTCCATAGTTGTGAGTGGGGTGTTGAAGTCTCCCACTATTAAAGTGTTTGGATCGATATGCGCTTTAAGTTTTAGAAGTTTTTCTTTTATAAATGTAGGTGCCTTTGTATTTGGGGCATAGATGTTCAATATTGAGATGTCCTCTTGGTGGATATTTCCTTTAATGAGTATGTAATGTCCTTCTCTGTCTTTTTTTTATTAACTTCAATTGGAAGTCTATTTTGTTTGATATTAGGGTGGCTACTCCAGCTTGTTTCCTGGGTCCATTTGCTTGGAAGACCTTTCCCTTTTCTCTGAGATAGTGTTTATCTTCATTAGTGAGATGTATTTCTTGTATACAGCAAAAAGATGGGTCTTGTTTACGGATCCAGTCTGTAAGTCTGTGTCTTTTTATTGGCGAGTTGAGTCCATTGATGTTGATGGATATTAGTGACCAGGGGTTGTTATTTCCCATTATTTTGGTATAGTGGTTGGTCTTGTGTTTCTTTTTGTTTAGTTCCTGTGGAGGTTTCTATTTCCTCTGTTTTCTTGGGTGTAGTTATCTTCTCTGTGTTGAAATTTTCCTTCTAGGATCTTCTGTAGGGCTGGGTTTGTGGAGAGATATTGTTTGATTTTGATTTTGTCACGGAATATCTTGTTTTCTCCATCTATGTTGATAGAGAGTTTTGCTGGGTATAGTAGTCTGGCTGGGCATCTATGTTCTCTCAGGGCTTGAAGGACATCTGTCCAGGCCTTTCTAGCTTTTAAAGTTTCTGAGGAGAAGTCAGGTGTGATTCTGATGAGTCTGCCATTGTATGTGACTTGGCCTTTTTCTCTTACAGCTTTTAATATCCTTTCTTTGTTCTCTACATTTGGAGTTTCTATTATTATGTGGCGAGAGGAGTTTCTTTTCTGATCTAATCTGTTTGGTGTTCTGTAAGCCTCTTGGATTTTTACTGGCATCTCTTTCTTTAGGTTTGGGAAGTTTTCTTCTATGATTTTGTTGAAGATATTTCCTGGACAATGGAGATGGGAGTCTTCTCTTTCCTCTATGCCTATAATTCTTATGTTCTGTCTTTTCATTGAGTCCTTGATTTCTTGGATATTGTGGGTGAGAGATTTTTTTAGCTTTCTCACTTTCTTTGGATGTTGTATTGATTTCTTCCATCGAATCTTCCATGCCTGAGATCCTGTCTTCCATCTCTTGAATCCTATTTTTGTTACTCAAATCCATAGTTCTTGTTCTCTTCCCTTGATTATCCATTTCCATTTTTAACTCTGACTTTGTTTTCTTTATTATTTCCATTTCCATTTTTATTTCTTGAGTGATGTCATTTGTTTTGTACATTTCCTGCTCCAGTTTGCTTGTCTTTGCCTGGAAATCTTCTATTGCCCTCTGTAACCGAACTTTTAAATTATTATTTAATATTTATTTATTACTAAATTCACTTATAACAAACACCAACAATTTCTTAACTATTAATCCTATAAATTCTTACAACCCCTTTAAGCTATCCACTAAACCTATTGATAATTCTTTTTCTAACCTTTTAGAATGATACAGTCTCTGGGGCAGGTCCTCAGTCTTCAGGAACACAGTCTTTGTTGTAGATTCTTTAACGCACTTAGCAGTCCTTTTTCTGGATCTCTCAGATGCAGGTTCGTCAGGGTAAGTTGGTTATTGCAGTCTCACCTTAAATAAGGCTTCATGCTTTCTTCTCTGTGGGAGACCCCAGCCATCTGCAGGCCAACTTTCTTCTTTTGAATCAGGAACTCAGCTGCTTTTCCTCAGTCCTTAAAGCCAGGCACAGTTTCCTTTAGGCCATCTGTTCGGACAGATCAAACCCCTTTAGGCAAAAGCTGAGCCACAGGGTTTAGTCCTTGGCCTTTTGGTGTCTTGCTCAGACTTTCTTTGCTCACCAGCTTCTTTCTGCTTCAGAGAAATCTGGCCAGCAAATGATGGCCAGCACTTTTTTCAGCAGGACTCTTGGAGCTCTCTAGCATCAGGGGCCTCTTTTCCTTCTCTGGGCTCCATGCACTGTCCTTAAATAGGAGGAACTCTGTTTCAGCTTAATTTGGGTTCCGCCCACTTAGCAGCTGAAAACAATATCAGGCCAGATACTTTGTTTCTTCAAGTCCATTAATTCTTTCCTGTTTTCCTGACTTCTTCCTTGTTTTTCATTCTATTGAGTCTTTCCTATTTTTCCTGACTTCAAACTTGTTTTTCAGTCTATTAAGTCTCCTATTTGTTTCCTGTTTTTAGTCCACATGCTGATAATGCTCTTCATGCCTTGAATTAAGAGACAGTATCAGAAATCCCTATATATTTTCTAAATCTAATTTATCTAACCCCTACAGCCCTCTCTTTTTTCTTGTTCAAGTTGATTCACCTTGTTCTTAAGTTCTCTAATGTTATTTTCCATCGCTCTCATATATGCAAATGTAGCTTCTTTGAATTCCTTCATAGATTTAAGTTCTTCTTGAAGGGACTCTATCACTTTCCATAATGTAGAATTGTCATCATTTTCATGTGTTTCAGCTGTGGCGAGGTGGTTTGGGCTGGATGGAATAGCATTGTTTTCGTTTGTTGGATTAATCTTTTTTTTTTTTTTTTTTGGTCTGGGGCCTCTGGCCATGTGGTATATTTTAGCTGTCTTCTGGACTTGGGTCCAAAGGGGGCCCTTTGGTGTAGGAGTTGAGTTGCCCTACTCCACCCCTATAAGGTGAGTCATTCAGCCATGCCTCCTAGCTGGAGACCTAACTAATCCAGGCGGTGGAGCTGTGTACAAGTAAGCTCTGGTTCCCCACCGGAAGGGCCAGTACTAGTACAAACATCTGATATATAACAGTTTCCAATACCTTGCAGTTTGCCCGAGGTTGGTTCCTGTGGTGGGTAAATCTGCCCTTCACCCCCAATAGCCTTGCCGCTCCCTTGGCCTGGAAACTGGCCATTGACCTCACAGCAGTGGGTTGCAATCTGTGTTCTGAAGGCACTTTGCTGCTGATCTGTGCTCACTGACCAGGCTAATCTTAAACTCACAGAGATCAGCATGCCTATTTGTCCCAAGTTCTTGGATTAAAGGCATGTACCACCACACCCAGTGATTAACATATTTCTTTTACTGGCAAAATGCCTATTGAAACCAGTTCTCCATTGGGAGCCCCACACCTAAGGAGACTGGCTTGTGAGTCCTTTCTCTTCACATAAATTTAAGATTATGTGCATTTATCCATTAGATCAGTAAGGGCATTATTGAATTTAACATCAAGGAAAAAAATGTGTCATTTTTGAATTCTAGACTGTCTTTAGTAAACAGCCTTATCTTATCAGCACATTTCCCACCCTGCCTACATTGTTTAAACCAGGCTGGTCTAGAATCCAGAGATCTGCCTGTTTCTTCCTCCAGTGTGATGGGATTAAGGGCGTGGTCTAGTACCACCCTGCTCAAATATTTCACTTAAATCACACATATTAGTGACTCTGTAACCCAGAGAGCAACTTTGAACTGTAGTGATAATTTGTTATCTGCCCCAAATCTTCAAAAATCTCTTATGTTTTAGCAATGCCAAACCAGAAAAATGTCCTTTCTACCTCCCGATACAGGAAAATCAAAGACATCTAAACAAAAATCTAACAAAGAAACAACTTCCCAAAAGCCTTGGCATGTCTAACCATGCCATCCTGTGCTGCAATTAAGGTTTTGTTCATTATTCCTTGGAATCTATTTTTGGCTCCATTTCACTGGTTGGTCTATACCAGAAACTCCTGACAAGCACTAGTACCCAGGGAGCTCTTAGCTCCAGCTGGCATCAATTTTGCCTTATCTATTGTGAAGGGCCTCCCTCCTTCCTTCATTATCATTATGGGCAATTTAGCATTCCATCTGTAAATTCTTTCTTTTAAGACTATCCTAGTTTGAACTTTCTCAAAAAAGATACACAGAACCACAATTTCCGGGTAAAAATAATTTGCATGCTAAGGGGAACAAGCTCAATTGGAATCCAAACATATTGAGGCATTATGAACTCCTCAATTTTTAATCTAGGCAATTAATTCCACTCTCAAATTCTGTTTAGAAGGCTGCCAGGTTTTTAGTACATAAGGAGAGCTAAGCCTTAGCTCTCCACCTTTGCTGCAAGGCAACAGCTTTTGTTAAGATAGCTACAACTTTGAAATGCATTTGGGTTCATTTCCCAGTTCTTTGGCTAGGTAACTTGCTTTCACCCAGGCCTCCTCATACTGTAAGCATGGATTCTACTTTCTGTAGTTGAGCACCTTTGTGGAAAAAAATTAATTAAATTGTTTAATAGTATTTATATTATATTTAATTGATTGGTGGCTGTTAATCTTTAACCCGCCATTAAAAATGAATACACACAGACACCACATGGATTTTAACAAACCTAGGCCTCAGTTGTGCAATCCTAGCCCATCTAAGCTAGCTTTTAATTCTATTACCCAAATATAACCCCATATATACATACGTCCCCTTGGACTACCATTCTCCATGCTAGCCGATGTTCCAGGCCATGTGGAGTGAGGTTCTTTTTTCTAACCCATGGTGTATGTCCTTCTTCCTGATGCTGGCTGGAATGAAATAATCCTCTGTCTAAAGTGCAGGCTTCCAGTTATAATCTCAAGAAGTCCAAGCTTTCTCTGTCTTTGTCCAATCTCAAGCCTCAGCATTTATTTAACCAATCAGAGTCAATTAGGTAACAGATAGCAAACAGGGCCAATTAACATTTAGAATGCTTTACACTACTCCATCAGGCCAGGAAGAAACAGATGGCCTGGTGGGAGGCTGGCAGGCCTGACACACCTTAGCTGGTGGCCTGACCTGTCCTGGGGATAAAGCCCTGGACAGCCTTATTGCTACAGGCCTCCAAGTAAACAGGCCCATGTGGCCGGCCAGCTGCTTTGCCAGCCTTATATAACCGTGTATAGTTATTAATAAATATATTTGTGAACAAGGTTTTGCTTTCATAAAAAAATTTCAGAGAGACATCTTTATTTTTGCAAAGTCGTGATTTTAATGTTATCCCAAGTCACTTTGGAAAAATTCTGATGTTCACAATTATAAAACTTTCACCTAGTAAACATGAAGTTCCTTTGCATATATTTATACTAAATCTTAATTTCTTTTCACATTGTTGTGTAGCTTAACTTCACAAGCCTTTTATAACTATTTAAATTAATGTTTCAGTGTGTCATTCATTTTGATGTTTTAAAAGGAATTGTTTAGAAAGGTGACTTAATGTATCTAGTTTGAAATTCAAATTTTTAAGCTTTGGAAAGTTATATCCTATCATATTTTCTTAAAGGCACAGAGTGAGAAACATGACACTTACTGTGTCCACATCCCTTATTAATTTTGTTCATCTCAGAACCAGAGTCTGCAATTCACTGGTTGTTAAAATCTAAATCCTAACACTCTATTCAGCATCATGGTAATACTTGCTTTTTAAAAAAATTGCTACCACATTGTATCATTTGCATTCTAATAATTGTTTTTTTCACAGAGTGTGGAAGCAGATATCAAACAGAATTAATGACTGAGGCATGCTCATGGCATATAGTGGAAAATTTAAAAACATAAAAGTTTATGAGTTCTAATTTGATCTTATTAATGACTCTATGGTTAATATTTGATTTTGATGCCCACTAAAAAATAAAGATATAAAGTCAATACAAAATAAAAATATCAAGCTTTCTAAAACTGAAACCTCTGTGTTCCTTTAGAGCAAATACTAGCATTTTCTAAATGGGATATAAAGGAAAACATACATTCTAAGTTTTGATTTTATAATTTTTATGGCACAGAAAATAATGTTACTGAAAATTTCAACCAAATTATAATGTAACTGAGTTTATTATCCTTATGCCCAAAACAATAATACGTAGCATAGGAAGCAGTTTAGTGATAGAGTTTCTTAAACTATTGAAGAATTACAATTAAGCAGCTACTATTTTAAAGTAAATATATATTTATTAATGTATTATTTCAAGTTATGTCTCCAACCAAGTCTACTCCCTCTTCCCCTCCCTCTCTCCCTCTCTCCCTCTTCCTCATATCCATCCACTCCTACTCAGATGAGGGGGTCCCAGACATATTAACTCCTTCAGTTTATCAGACATGGGAAGGCCAAGGTGATGGGAGAGACCGTGTAAAATATCATGAACATGGATACTTGGGTGTCTTTGCAGCACATTAAAGTCCATATTACACCATAGTGTTGATGGAATGCCAAGATAAATCCTTAGGGAAATACAAGAATGGAGACAAGCTCATTTTCCAGTGAGTTTTAACCTTGCGCCATAGAAGATATAATTAATCTTACTATTTAGGATGAGTTTTTTTTCTTTTTTTTTCCCTTTATTTTTTATTTCTTCAAGTTACATCTCAATCGCAGTCCCCTCCCTATTCCCCCTCCAGTCCCACCCTCCCACCCTCAACCTCCCATCCTCTTCTCTTTTTTTTTTTTCTTTTAAGTTTAAGGTATATCTTATTTCCCCCTACAGTTTCTCCTTTCAGTCCAACAAATGGCTCTTTCTCTTATAATAATAAATACAATACAGTACAACAGAGGTAATTGGCCACAGTTATGAGGGTTATATGGCTTAACGTACATTCCCAATGACCAGTCCATATGTATTTGGTACCTGACTTTAACATTCTACTATCTAAACATCTCCATGAGTTTAAAGTTCTATATCTGACTCAACATTCATACTAATTGCAACACAATTTTAAAAGTATCTTCTTAGATGTATAACACTCTCTTGACTCCTAAACAACTCAAAATTTAATTATGAGACTTTATCTGTTCTTCAATCACCTCAGAGACCTGAGAGGGATAAATATATCTGATTTTATAGGAAGTACAGGGTCTGCAGCTTCCCAAACTAAGAAATGACATACCAGTGGCTGCCTGGACAGTCCCCATTTTCTCTCCATATATTACCGCATTGATCTTCAGTCGTTTGGCCCTGTTTCTCTGACAGACATTGATTGTAGAGCAGGGGTTATGAAGGACTTACCTACCCTGTCTTGGCAGAGCTAGGCTGTCAACTTACCTGCTTCCAGGTTTTGTCCTTTTTGGACAGCATTCTGTCTACAGTTGGGGCAAGGGGCTTTTCCTACCAAGAGATAGGCTTGCGACTAATTCAATCATCTCCCACTGGAGATTCTTCGATGCTCATCTTCTACTTGGAGGAGAATAGGGGGTGCTGTCAGGAGTTGATATGTCTTGATATAAAAAAAATCTAAAGTTAAGAAAACATCTTTGAATGCCATATTCTGCAGATCTCTTGAGGTTTTTGAAGAAGCCCTATCTTCTCTTATATTAGGGTAAGCAGATGTTGCTTGTCTCTTAGCAAGTTTATTTCTGATTAGCTTAGCAAGTAACTATAATAGGCTGTCATAGTACCTAACAGAATGACTGGCTTGCATAACCATTAGTTTGCATTTCTTAATTATCCTAAACAGTTCATGACAGTTAGTAGTAAAAGGCCGAAACATCACATTTCTTTTTTTTTCTTTACCTCCTAACCCTTCCATCCCATTTCTCTGGGGTGGGGTGTCCTTATATAACAGTCCCTCATCTCAGTTGAGAGGTCATATGAAGGCCAAGAGCCTCTTCATTCATTGGGGATCTATGAAGCAGTACCATCAGTGAAAAGTGACAACTAAAGGACATCAAGGGGATAAACATCGGAAACGAAGAAATCAAATTATCCCTATTTGCAGATGATATGATAGTATACATAAGCAACCCCAAAATTCCACCAGAGAACTCTTACAGCTGATAAACACCTTCAGCAAAGTGGCTGGATACAAAATTAATTCAAAAAAATCAGAAGCCCTTCTTTATACAACAAACAAAAGGGCTGAGAAAGAAATAAGGGAAACAACCCCCTTCACAATAGCCACAAACAACATAAAATACCTGGGGGTAACTCTAACCAAGCAAGTAAAGGACCTGTACAACAAGTACTTCAAGCCCTTGAAGAAAGAAATGGAAGAGTTTTTTTTTAACAATCCCTTCTAGCAACTTAATAAATATGAGAATATTCATCGCACATAAGCCTTTCAAGTGTCAGAAGGCTGTAGTACTAATGAGCAACTCTCTTCCATGTATTCCATCTTATTTTACTAGATGCTTAATACTCCTCTACAACTTACACGATATCTGAAAATACACATCTTGATGCTTTGATTAGCACCTGTTAATTTGTAGATTTTCTATATTATTAATCTTTACCCAAGAAGATTCATGTTTATAAAGTTATTCCAGATCTAAGAAAGGCTTATAATGGATTACATGGTAAACAACAAATACATTGATTGTTGTCTTTAGCTATAAATATTTTAATTGGATTCTGTATAGTTAACAGGTGTAGACATATTACACATATATGTACACAAGGAAAATCAATTGAGAAGAATATATCTCTAAAATATTCACAAAGAGCTATGTAATAAAAATGCATGGGCTTGTTAGTCCATAAATTCTTTAAAATAAGGGACAAAACATTTAAATAACTCAAGCTTGGAGTTGAGGTGTTGAGGGGAGCAAAATATTATGTTGATTTAAAAATCTGACTTTAAATCCAGTATCCTTGAATTCAATTTGGGTTCTCCATCTATTTTTTTTTAATTTACAGAACTTACTATGTAATCTGTACTTGTTAGAACTCCGTATTGGGAAACATTAAATCAGAAAAATAAATTAAAACATTTTTTCTTTTTAAAGAAGGGGAAAAGTGTGTGTGGGGAGAAAGCAAGACAAATGGTGAAAATATACACTACACTTACAGCCACAAAGATAAGAAACAAACTGGCTTTTATTCCATATGATAAAATCACCAAAAACATAAGGATTGAGAGCTAAGGTCTTATTCTCCCGTGTTTGTGCAAAAACTCATTGCAGCACTATGGACTGAGGTCTTGTTTTTTCTTGCTTTGATTCCTAGTGCAATTAATTAGGTTTCCCTTGTTCTTAAAGTAACCAGAGAGAAGGGTTGGTTTTACTGTTTTAACTGCAGACATTAAGAGACTATATGTGTCTCTGAACACAGTCAACTAGTGTTGAGAATGAATTTATCAGATTAAAGGACTAGACAACAGAAGAAAACTAGTAATTTCCACCATTCTTTATTTGATCTATGTTTCCCAAAAGGAAGATGTCTCAAAGAATGTGATTTGTCTTAAGGCAATTTGGCTTTTGGATGTGAACTTGTTATTTTTATAGCACCACATTAAGAGGTCATTTCAACCTCCAAGGATGAGCACAGAAGCTGCAAAGATACATTTCCTCTTCATTAAATTTCTGTCTGTTGATAAACTAATTTAACCTAACATAAATCAAATACTTGCAGTACCTAATTGCCTTACCAGCACAATCTGTAGCTATAAACACCTGAAGTTCTATAATTAGAAAAAAAGTAATCTGCTGATTCAATAAATGTAATTTTCCCAACCATTACACACACAAAAAATGTCTTTGTTAACTAATCATAGTATGGCTTAAGGCACTTCTAAAATATGAGTACAAATACATTTTGTATTTCTGCTTATAGTTTAGCATGTGACACGAGCTCTGCCTCTAATGCTATTTAGACAGATGTCATCTATATTATCTGAGGATCAAATGATAGCTGCAAAGATCTAACGAGATACAATTTCTGTGTACTGAAGGAAAAATAAAACAAAAGGAGAGAAGCTGGAGAGGGCCACAGTGTAGAGTGATTAGAAAGCTTCTTTTTGTTTTCCTAAGAAAATAAAATGTAATCAATCTTTCTTTCTTTAAACTGAAGCTCACTATTGCATCACGATTACTTCTTGGAGAATTTTCATGAGCATATAAAATGTTTAGTGTTGTAGAGAATATGTCCATACTTTAGATTAAGTAATAATTCTTTCCATTTACCATATGAGTGAGAGTCTCCACCTGTTTTATCAACGTTTCTTTTGTGTGCTCAATAATTAGGGGAGAGTGGGAGAGAAAGAGCAGATTTTAGTTTGATTTTGGTACTGCTCTCTGTTATACGATATGTTTCCTCTAGACACTGATAGGCTGGGAATGGAGGGATGGCTCAGCAGTTAAGAGCACTGGCTGTTCTTCCAAAGGACCCGGGTTCAAATCCCAGCACCCACATGGCAGTTCACAGCTGTAATTACCTGGTGTGGTGTCAAATGCCTTTAATCCCAGCACTCGGGAGGCAGAGGCAGGTGGATTTCTGCAAGTTCAAGGCCAGCCTGGTCTACAGAGTAAGTCCAGAGCTACACTGAGAGCCTTTGTAATACCTCCCACTTACATTAATTTAAAACCATATTCATCATTCGTAATTCTCTGAGTTTTATAATTTGTTTTAACCTTATAGTCCACTGGTGAAAAGATCCTGCAAATGTTATCCAGAATTGTAACTACTTTTATTTTCTTCCTTGAAAACAAATATTTTTATTGTAAGGAGTATGTTCTCACAGAACATTATTAGGGTAAACACAATAATTACAGTAAAAATATAGAGAAACATTCTACCTATTTATATTCTGTCTATAATTTGTATGTATTGATGAAATCCACAGCAATTAATACATTGATTCATACATGATTTCTGCCATTAGCACTCATAAATATTTGTAAAATTCTAATCAATAAGGATTTTGGAAATATTTATTCTTTCTCCATTGTTAGTAAATTTTATTATGTTCTGTGTTTAAAAACTCTGTAACAAAATGCCTTATATATCACCCATCACTGCCTCTGCCTCCAGGCTAAAAAATAACTTAGCAGTTCACATAATACAGAGTGATGAGAGCAAAAAATAGGATAAAGGATAAAGGGTACAGACATAACTGAGTTTTACATATGTTCACAGTGAATAATTTTTATATATAATACTTTATTTTATATCAAATATAATTTCCTTGGAATATTTTATTTCTTCTTTACTGTAATAATTAATATGAGGTTTACTAATGTACTGAGCAATAACTTCTGGAAAAAAGGGTACCTGAGACTAGATCATTTTTAAAGAACAATAACTTATACATCATTTTCCTGAACAATGCAAAGTCCTGACAGAGAGCTCGGATATTTACTGCCTATAATGGCCTGATCTTTACTTCTTAGCAATTGCATCCTCTATCGTCCAGATTTGAAGGATGCAGACCTTCTTTGAAAACAATTTTTAACTAATTTGTTCTCTCATATATTACAGTAGGACCACAGTTTTCCTTCCCTTCCTCTGTCTCTCTCCTCCTCTAGCCCTATCCACTCCTCAGCCATTTCCCTTCAGAATCCTGCAGGCTTCCGAGTACTTTCAGTGAGAAATGGCATATCAAGTTGCAATGAAATTAGGCACATCTCCTAATATTGAAGGACAACCTACTAGGACCATAAGGTATGTAGATGTACAACTATAAAAAGGATTTGTTATGGAAACAGAATCATGGAAATTATGATGGCCGAAAAGTTCCCAAACCGAGGAACTCTAAACTGGACACTCCTACATCCAGTAACATGGCTCATCCATAGTCAGAAGCTTGAAACTATTCATGAGAAGAAGATTTCAAAGGTCTACTGTTCCAAGGAACAACAGGGAAGAGCATCCTCAGGAAAAAGAAAAAAGAAAGAAAGCAAGTTCAACTTTCCTCCGTTTACCATCTGGCCTATGAATGACTGTTATACTCATTGCATGGAATTGGACACCTCTACTCAGTTCCTAAACAAATAGCAGTTTCTGATGCACATGCCATTACAGACATATTCAAGAACAATTCTTTAGAAAGTTTCATATAATCTCTTAAATCCAGTCAAGTTAGCACATAAGTTAGTCAATGAACTACTCTTTTATAAGTACTGCAAGATGTTATATTGGCTGCTGGGGGAGACACACTATTATGGTCTTAAATAGCACTAGATTCCAAAAACTAAAATATTAAATTGTCAAACAAGATATGTCTGCTAGTAAAATAGTAGCATGAATATTATGGGATGAGTAACCATTTTCTGATTGGATCTGAAGACTATGCCATAGGTAGAAAATGAACGTCTAGTTCTATAAATCTGATCAAAAGCCCTCACTTGCCAATAGCTTCCTAGCTTGGACAAAAGGCTCCTGTGATTCTCCTCCTTACATGTAATGATACTTGGTTTGATCTTATTAAAATCTTTTCAGGCAAACAAAGCTGCTGTGAGTTTATAGTGCAAGGTACATTTAGGTTGGAACGCTAAATAAGAGAAATATTAGGATTTTATTTGAATGTTTTGTTGAAATTAGCATATAATTCTAAAAATTTTCTCCTTCTCTTTCCTGTTACCAATCCTTCACATTTGCCCTTCTTCTTTTGCTCTTTTGCTCATGGACTCTATTCCTTTTATTGTTGTGATATATATATATAATAACATATATGTATTTGTATATAATATATGTTATATATACACTATATAATATGCATTATATTATATGTATATATTCATAAAAATATAAATAAAACCATTTAGTCCATAAAATACTATATCTATATGATTTCAAGGGTGAAAGTTTGATATTAGATATGTTATGTTCTTCTCTGAGAAGGGATATTTCCCCCATTCTCACCATTCCTTAGTTGCTTGTACTTCTTTGTCTAGAGATAAGGTTTGATGAGATTTTCTTCTTTCATGTTAACATGTTTATGGTTGTCTTCTTTGATCTGGACTAGCTTAAGTAACCATGTGGATAAGATTTCATTTGTGTAGCTTCTCTGACATTTCTAAGAGCTCACACTTACAGCAACATCCTGTTACCATGGCTCTTACAATGTTTTCACCCTATCTTCTGTAATGATCATTAAGCTTTAGGTGCAGGAATTCTTTAACCAGTTATGCGATGACTGAATATGAATGCATGACAAAATAAATGACTTATAGTTTTCTTTGCTTTTTGATAGTGTGCATATATACTCTCCAAGATATGGATACTTCACTTGAAAACATATTTTACCTTTATATTCACCTGGATTACTTAAGATATTTACTGTCCTAACTATATAAATTGCAACAATTTCAGATTTAACATCATATGAAAGGAGGGTCACTGGCTTTATTTTGGGATCACATAATGAAGACATATATTAATAATAAATTTATGGACATAAATGAGTTTCATTTTATTTTCTAATGCAGAATAAGTGTACTAAATTTTGATCATACTCAATGCAACACTTCTAAGAGAACCATTTGTTAATTTATTATTTAGGTTATTACACTTTTAATACTTGTTACTTTACATAATGTAATTAAATAACAATAAACAAACCAAACAAACAAAACATATTTTCAATATACTGAATATTTTCGAATTAATAATAATTTAAATCTTAAGTTCATTTCTTCACTTTTTTATAGAAAATAACTGAGAAAGAAAATCAAAGACAATCTATTTTTTATTTATGTCTTGTTGTCCTAGATGACTCTGCGTCTTACAGTTCTACCTATCCCTCTAAATTTTTTAATTCAAACCTTACTTTGCATAAAGAAGTCAGAAATATACAATGAAAAATGATGACATCTTTAACAAATGATGCTTATCAAAAAGGGATGGCTATGTGAAGAATCAAAATAGATTCGTACTTAACACCCAGCATCAATCTCAACTCCAAATAGTTTGAAGATCACAACATCTAAACTCAAAGCATATGAAGAAACTAGATACACTGAATCTGATAGAGGAGAAAGTGGGGAGCAGTCTTTACATCATTGGCACAGTAGAAAACTTTCTGAACAGCATACCATTTGTACATGCACTGAGTTCAATAATTAATAAATGGAACCTCATGAAACTGATGACCTTCTGTACAGCAAAGGTCACCATCATTCAGAAAAAGCAATTGCCTACACAAATGGGAAACTTACCAATAGCACACCAAATAAAGGGATAATGTGGAAAAATATATAAAATAACTCAAAAAACTAGATATCAAGAACACAAATAACTTACTTAAAAATGGAATATCAATCTAAAAAGAATAGTCTCAAAGATGAAATTCAAATGCCTAGTAAACACTTCCATGTTCAACATCCTTAGTCATCAAGGAAATACAAATCACAGCAACTTTGAGATTTCATTTTACATGATGGCTAAGGTCTGAAAAATAAGTGACATTTAATGTTAATTTGAATATAGATTTTGGGAAACACTCATTCATTGTTAGTTTTCAAACCACTAAACTTCACTAAAATTCAAAGCCACTTTACAAATCAGGGTGGTGGTTCCTCAGGAAAATGGAAATCGATATATTTCAAGATCCAGTTATACCACTGTGGGCCTATACCCAAAGGATGATTCATCCTGTCACAGAGACACTTGCTAAACTGTTTTCACTGTTGATCTCTATATAATACTCAGAACTTTGAAACAACCTAGAAGTTCACAACAGAGAAATGAACTAAGAAAATGATGTACATTTACACAATGAACTGTTCCTCATATATTAAAATTTTTAGGAAGTAAGTAGACTGAACTAGGATAAAATCATCCTACATGAGAATACCCAGATCCGGAAAAGTAAATAAGGTATGTATTTCACTTATATGTAGGTATTGGCTGTTAAGTCAATGATAACCAAGCTACAATCCACAGAACCAGTGAGGTTAGATATAAAGTAAGGGACTGGAACAGAGGTTGTGGTGGCAGATAGATCGCCCTAGAAAAGTCAAATAAAATAGATAGCTATGGGTGGATGGAGCAGCTGGAATGAGAGAATCAAGAGAGAAAGAAGATTAAGAAAAGGTAAGAATTCAAGGAGCAACAGCTAAAATTAAGGACACTGTGATAGGTAGTAATCTAATACTGTAAAAGCTTCCTATATTGTATTATATTAATTATATTATATTATTATATTAATTATACTATTATATTATATTATATTATATTTATTATATTTATTATATTATATTTATTATATATACATGAATGTGATCTAACTGAAATTGCCAAGTAATGGATTCAGAGCCCCAAAATGGTATCTCTTGCTACCAAATAAAGTTTTCAGCACTGGGATTAGGTTAAATCAAATTTAATTCTTAGTCAGAGATATGGGAACCCAAACCACCTAGACTACTGATAAGATGACAGGCTGCTCTTCATAAAATGATGACAAGGCTCCATTCCTTAAAATAACACCAACTCAACTAGATTATAATGTAGAATTTGAGCTAGGCCTACAAAGAGCCTTCACCCTTATGTAATTGTATATTTGGTACAGAAAAGTACTCTCTACCATACTAAGAATAAAGGTACACACTAACACAGTCACAAATCCTTTGATCCACAATGGTTCCCTGACTGCTGGATATGCTAGTGCAATTGTGGCAAAAAGCTTGTAGGAAATAACCATGCAGTATCTGATTCAACAAGATGGAAGCCATCCCAAGAACTGCTTGGCTGACCATGAACCTGAAATTCTATAGCCCAGGGACCTATGGGAAATCCATAAACTACTATTTCTGCAGAAGATTGGAAAAAATGCAGAGATCTACAACCAGATATTATGTAGAAAATGAGAGTCTTCGGAATATCCAGACATGAAATAGGTGTCGTTATTCTGTCCCTCCATTAGAACTAAGGGAAGCCATCAGAAGAGGAAGAAGAAAAGAGTATAAGAACCATAGGGATAAAGGACACCAAGGAAACAAAGCCCCTATTTAAATCAACAGGATAAACATATACATGAACTGACAGAAAATAAGGCAGCATGCACAAGGCCTGCAAGGATTATAGAGCTGAAAGGATAAGTGGATGTATAATGTCACCCCTAAATCAGAAGCAATTTCCCATTAATAGCCAATAGCAAATGAAAAATTAATTTTCTCCAAGGGAGACTCAGTGGGGAAAGAAACTAATCACAATGGTAGGTTTCATACTCAGTAGTAAATGGACAAAAAATGAAACTCAAAGGCATCTTTGGAGATGCACAATGTGATGTCAGGGCTTTTACTTTTTTGAAATATCTTATTTTTAAAATGCATATTTTTCCTTTATTTCTGTTTATGTGCTTTGTTCTATTTTTATGTGTTAGTTTTTGTTTCTTATATTATATTATTTATTCCTTGGGAGCTTGTTTGTTTTCTATTGAGAGACAGAAAGGGTGTGGATCTTGATGGAAGAAGAAGTGGGGAGGAACTGGAAGAACAGAGGGAGGGAAGACCAGAATCAGAATATGATGTTTGAACAATTCTTTTTCATTAAAAGGAAATTTTATTAAAAGAGAAAAGAACAGTCTTCAATAATCTTAGGAGGTATATCTGCCCTTGCCAAAGTGCAGCTGACCCCTTAATGCAATTCTAGGGTCCCAGAATACCAAGGAGTCCACAGAGACTAGACTTCTCAAACTCTTGGAAGATTTGACTGAATACGTGCACTTTTAGGCAACACTAGACAATATTTATGAAAACCACATAGTGTAGCAGAGCTCCTCTCACAGAATAGTTTAGTCTTCACAGGTATCTAGTGGAGATGTGGGTACCAAGAATGAAGCCTTAACTCTTTCTATTGGGCATATTTTCTTTTTAGAAGTTAAGGAAAGTTCTCTCACTTTTAAGTCATTTCATCAACTCTACAAAACTTCATGAAACTTTATATATGTTTTAAGAAACAGTTTTATAGCTATTTAAACTTCTAATTTGGTTTTAAATTTTAAATGTCATTTATTATGTTCTAGTGTTATTATTTCATTACACTTTGTGGAAAAGTACAATTGTACATTTTCAAATGTGTCTATGAGTCAATTTACTATATGATAAATCAAAAATTTTAATCTTCTCCAAAAAAAAAATCAATGATTTATATTTTGCTAGAGAATTTGTGCTAGCTAGATGATTCCCTTTCATCAGTCAAGAAACATATAGATAAGAATTCTAGTAAGAGTATCTCAGAGTAGTACTTGTTTATTTCTTATTTCATGCAGTTCTTGGTATAATTTGTACAGCTTTGAATGCTCAATTCTAGCAAACTTTATACTTGTAAAAATAAAGAGTTTGAAATTTGTCAAAAACTCTGATGAAGATTTTATATAACAGTGTAATTGTATTTGGTATCAGACATGAAAATGTGATGCAAGACAAGTACTTTAATATAATGAGTTAAATTATAATGAATAGGAAAGTGGGAATCAGTGCTACACAGTGGCCCTTTAAGACACCAGTTTCTGTGTTTCTGAGATAAACTGTGGTCAAATATAGCAAGATAATATGGGGGAATATTGATAATTCTATTCATTATTAGTAAGGAAAATAATGGTGATTGACTAGGAAAGAAGGCAGTGGGG
This sequence comes from Lophiomys imhausi, assembly GCA_907164525.1. Classification (NCBI taxonomy): domain Eukaryota; kingdom Metazoa; phylum Chordata; class Mammalia; order Rodentia; family Muridae; genus Lophiomys; species Lophiomys imhausi. The sequence goes on along the minus strand of CAJQZJ010000637.1, from coordinate 2,689,025 downwards.
GAGAGACAGGGTAATATTGAGATTATAATTCTACACTACTTCTCCAATTACTAGAGTGCTAAATGAGAGATTTAAGCTAGATGCAGGATGACTAGTAAAAGACATGAGGTCACTAAAATATGGTTAAATTATTCAACTCAAATATATTCATCTTCTGTTTTTGGTTTTCTGATAGAACACATAAATTGAATTAGTTGATATATACTAAATATAATATTCTCCAATTCCAAAGATGCTAGAAACCTTCATATGAAAATTTTATAAACTATTTTCTTTTTTCATAATATTGCTTGGATCAAAATTTCTTATCAAATCAATATAGTTTATTCTGATAAATTGAAATACTCAATTTGGCTTTCTGGATGCTTTGAAGAAATTTCATCCAAAATTTAAAAGCTCATTCTGTATAGAGGTTTATTAAGACTTGGCAGTAAGCAAAGCATAATTCTCTGGAACTTAATGAATATATCTATTCTGAAGGTCATGTAGTCCTGAAACCATGTTTGTAGAGAGGAAGCTTTGACTTCTACAGCTCCACCAAAGTCCTCTCAGAGATTTCCAGGCCTGCTGCATTTGTGAGTACTCACCTATACTAGGGTTGACTTTTCAATGATGCTGTTGTGTTTGGTTAATCTGTGCTCCTGTAAGTAGTCACTTATAATCCTTTAGTAACTCTAATAAATTTATTGGATCTTTGTTTTGTTATTGGTACTTTATCTATAGTAAATCTATGTTTATTCAAGTCTCAGAAAAATTGAAAGAATCTTGGCAATTAGATTAATTTTATTTGAGAATACTGTAAAATTTTTAAATGATAATGAATGTTTTATATTATAATATTCATTACTGAAAATAAAACAAGCAAACAAACCTCTTGGAAAAATTCTTAAAATTGTGTGATTTTTACCACCAATTATTTGTGCATCCACTATGTAAATCAAAATGGAGAAACATGAAAAAAACTAAAAATATTTTTACCATAGGACCGAGTACTGTCACTTATTGACATATGCACAAAGGTCTTTACAGATACTTTTTTATCAGTTAATTGCTGCTGAAATTAACAAATTTAATGATTAGTTAGGCTTTCAGCCCCAGCTGATACTTCCACAACTGATCTCATTCAACTAAGAGTTAGGGAACATTGATGACTAGAAGGCAGAAATAAAGTGACACCCAGAGGACCAGAAAATCTGTGAGCTTGTGTCTTCTAGAAATGACCAGGATGCTATATTCATAACATCACAGCAATATGATTGCCCAAATAAAACCTGAATTATCACAATGTCAGTAGTCATGTTAGTGTTAAAGAGATAAACATTAGAGGACCCCACCTATATATAAAGAACTACAGGCAGCTAGTGACTTCTGAGAGAGGGACAATTAATATCTCTTATTGATTCACATACATACACACACACACATTATATATGAGCATATGTAATCAAAGAAAACAGGTCATGAGTTTGTGATAGAATGAGTGAGGCTGTCAGCATTTTGGAGGGGACGGGTAAATGAGTTTTTTAAGTTAAAAACTGAAATAATGTTTCTAAGTTGTTGATTTCAGCTCTGAGTTTGATAATTTCCTGCCTTCTTCCCCTCTTGGGAGTGTTTGCTTCTTTTTGTTCTAGCTCTTTTGGGTGTGCTTTTAGATAGCTAGTATGAGAACTCTCCAATTTCTTTTTGAAGCCACTTAGTGCTATAAACTTTCCTCTTATCACTGCTTTCAATGTATCCTATAAGTTTTTGTATGTTGCGCTTTCATTTTCATTGACTTCTAAGAAGACTTTAATTTCTTTTTTTATTTCTTCCCTGACTCAGAAGTCATTGAGTAGAGAGTTGTTCAATTTCCATGAGTTTGCAGGCTTTCTGTTGTTTTGTTATTGTTGAAGTTTAGCTTTATTCCATGATGGTCTGATAAGTTGCCAGGGGTAATTTCAGTTTTCCTGTATCTGTTGAAGCTTGCTTTGTGAATAACTATATGGTCGATTTTGGAGAAGGTTTCATGAGATGCTGAGAAGAAAGTATATTCTTTTGTTTTGGGGTGAAATGTTCTGTAGTTACTAGTTAGGTCCATTTGATTCATGGTGTCTGTGAGGTTCATTATTTCTCTGTTTGGTTTTTACTTTGTTGATTTATCCAGTGGTGAGAGTGGTATGTTGAAGTGTCCCACTATTAATGTGTGGAGTTTGATGTGGGATTTGAGCTTTAGTAGTATTTCTTTAACAAACATGGTTGCCCTTACATTTGGGGCATAGATGTTCAGTATTGAGATATTATCTTGGTGGATTTTTCCTTTGATGAGTATGCAGTGTCCTTAGCCATCTCTTTTGATTAATGTTGGTTGAAAGTCTAATTTATTGTTTACTAAAATGGCCACTCCAGCTTGCTTCTTTGCTCCATTTGCATAGTATACCTTTTTCCAGCCTTTTACTTGGAAATAATGCCTATCTTTTTGCTGAGATGTGTTTCTTGTAAGCAGCAGAATGCTGGATTCTGTTTTTACATCCACTCTGGTTTCTCTTCAGATCGTGTACATCTTTTGCCTTTTACATCCATTCTGCTAGCCTGTTTTGTTAGCAACCGTCACAAAATGTTTATGATAATTAAGAAATGCAAGCTAATAGTCATTAAAGCATGTCATTTTGTTAGGGACTAAGGTAGTCTATCGCAGCTATTTTCTAAGTTAATCAGAAATCAAGTTGCTAAGAGACAAGCAACATTTGGTTATCCAAATATACGAAGATAGATAGCCGGTCTTCAAAAACCTCAAGAGATTTGCAGAATATGGTATTCAAACATGTTTTCTTAACTTAAGATTTTTTGATATTGAGACATGTCAGCTCCTGATAGCACCCCCTATTCTACTCCAAGTAGATGATGAACATTGAAGAATCTCCAGTTGGAGATGGTTGCATTAGTGGCAAGCCTGATCCTTAACAAGATAAATACCTTGTTTCAACTATAGACAACATGGTTTCCAAAAAGGACAAAACTTGGAAGCAGGTAGGTAGACAACCTAGCTCTACCAAGACAAGAAGCCTGAAGATTGATGCTGTAATGTATGGAGAGAAAATGGGAACTGTCCAGTCAGCCACTGGTATGTCATTTTTTAGTTTTGGAAGCTGCTGGCCCTGCACTTCCTGTATAATCAGATATATTTACCCTTCTCGGGTCTCTGATGTGGTTGAAGACTAGATAGTTATAGTCTCATAGTTAAATTTTGAGTTGTTTAGGAATTAAGAGGGTGTTCGGGATCTAAGAAGATGTTTTTAAGATGATGATGCAAGTTAGGATGGAAGCTGAGTTGCATATGTAACTTTAAACTCATGGAGATAGATGCATAGTAGAGTGTAAAAGTCAGTTGCCAAATATGTATGGACTGGACATTGGGAATATACGTTATGCCTTATAATTTTCATAATTGTGGTCTAATTATTTTTGTTGTTTTTGTATTGTATTTGTTGTTATAAGAGAAAAAAGCAATTTGTAGGACTGAAATGGGGACCTGTTGGGGGGAAAAGATATACCTTAAACTTAAAAAAAGGAAGCAGATGGGGGGTCTTAGGAGAGGAAAAAGGTGGGAGGGTGGGACCAGAAGGGGGAGTAGGCAGGGGATTGTAATTGAGATGTAACTTGAAGAAATAAAAATATTTTTAAAAACCAAAATAATGTAAATACACCCAATTTAGAAACTGGAAAAAGATAGAGATTTATTCTTTAAGAGGAATATCCATGATGAAAACACCATTCACCCAAACATTATGTCCAGAATGATTTACAACTTACTGCACCCATGAGTAGAACATATGTATAGAACCATAGAATTTCTGGATACACAGAATGTGATTTAAGTTCAAAGTAACTGTTGACAGACTATAAATTCAATAGATTTATGAGGAATCCACTGACACTTAGCTGATATGGAGACTGTGTATCAATAATGCAATGTAATACTGCCACAAGTACATACAGAGGACAGCAATTGCTAAGGAGGAAAATGAGGTAAAATTTCTCCATGACAGAGACAAAAAAGAATTAGCCAAACAAGAATTAAAAAGAGGACAGATTTATTACATCAAGCTAGAAAGTGAAAGTTGTGACACTATTCAAAACTTGTTTCCAGGGTAATTATTAACTAAGTTTATGAATGCTTCTGGAATTTCCAGGGTAATTATTGACTAAGATTATGAATGCTTCTGGAATTTCCAGGGTAATTATTATCTAATATTATGAATGCTCTGGAATTTCCAGGGTAATTATTAACTAAGATTATAAATGCTTCTTGAATTGATATTGGGAATGTTTTTAAATACATTTAATTATTATCAAGCATTTAAAAAGGAAAAACATACTCTAATAAGATTCTCCAATCATTGTATCCCAGAGTAAACACACACACATGTCCAGAAAGGCTTTTTGGCTCCAAGCTTAGACAAAGTTCTAGTAGTCCTGTAAACAAACTAACTCTACCTGCTTTGGAAAGGGTGAACAGAGAGTCTCTCACTAGCAATGTTTGGCCAAAGAAGGAGCTTGATTCTTTTCTGGTCCAAAGATATTATCCTTTCATTTTGACATAGCCCACAGATGATTATGCTGATGAGAATCACACTAGAATTTGTGTCCAGTGTTCTTCTCCCTCCACCAGAAGTCCTACCTAGCTAGAGAGAGGCATCTTCAGTCTCCATACCCCCCTCCCCGCTAGGAACCTCAGCTAGAGTCACCTGTATATTGTCACAGGTCTTCAACTTGCTTTTATAGAAAATGTGCAGGGATGAAGACAGAACAGAGATTGAGGATGGTACAACCTGACACCTATCCCAAAGGAGAGAACCAATTCCTGTCACTATTAACAGTTTTCTGCTATGCTTACACACAGGATTGTAGCATAACTGTCCTCTCAGAAGCTCCATGCAGTAGAGGACCCAAACAGATCCCGAGACTTACTACTAAACATTAGGCAGAACATGAGTGTCTTGTGGAAGAAAGGGTAGAAGGATAGAGGGACCCAGAGGGGACAAGAACTTCACAATAAGACCAACAGAGTCAGTTAATCTAGGCCCATAGGAACTCACAGAGACTGAAGCACCAATGAAAGAGCATACATGAACTGGGTCTAGGCCCCTACACATATGTAACCAATGGGCAGTTTGGTCATCATGTGGGCCCCTAGCAAGTGGAGTAGGGCCTTTCTCTGACTTGATCTCTGATGACTGCCTTTTGTTCACTCCCCCTAACAAGGATGCAGGGTCTGGCCTTAATAAAAGAGGATGTGCTCATCCCTGATGCAACTTGATGAGCTGGGGTGGGATGGTATGGGGGAGAATTCTCTTTTCTGAGGAGAAGTGGAGATGAATAAATAATGAATGGCACAACCTGACATCTACCCCAAAGGGATAGAGGGGGAAGAGAGGGAGAGTGGGACCTTGAGCAGAGGGGAGGAGGCTATGATCAGAATGTGAAATGAATAAATAAACTTACATAATAATAATAATTTGAAAATAATTTGTATCCAGTATGGAACTCTTTATACTTTATGAATATGACATCATGTATATCTACAAGCTAAATAGAACAGGTGGAAAGCTACAACAAGAACTGAGAAGATCAATATGCTTTCTTTATTCCTGTAGGGTAAAAGACATGATACAGGGTAACACACAGCAGGAAAAAAATTAAAAACCTTCCATAAATTGTCATCTCTAATAGCCAGAGACTATGTTGTTCCATCTGAAGGCACCAGGAATACTGATATGGGGCAACTTCCTCTACTACTTGTGGCAGCATTATCAAGACATAGATGGGCAATTACATGAATATGGGTCTACCAAAACAGCCCTACAAATTTTTGAACAGTAAATTATTTTGAAATAACACCCCATAGAAATGACTGGAGTTTTGGGGGTGACAGACCATTGGAACAAAATATTTAAATACAATCTAATGTCTCTAATTATAGTCTTCAAAATATCTAGGATATATTTAAAATCATTGGTTAATCCAATAGAAAAATCACAACTTACACAAGAAAAGTAAAGTGATACTAAACTGAGAAGACTCAGGAGATAAACTTATCTAAAAATGGATTAGCAGAAGTTATTTTAAAAGTGTCTCTGTGAGTTATCACAACTTCTCAGGGAACAAATGAAAATAAGGGAACAATCTCAACAAGTGTTGAAGATATAAGAAGATAAAGGAAATTTTAATAGTAAAACATAAGATGATTGAAATAAAACAATAATACATGCAATAGCTTGGGGATAACATAAGATAGGAAAAATAAAGCAAATAATGTGAAAACACACAGAGAGAAGCAACACATTACATAAAGGGAGCAATATATCATATAACAGATTTGAAAGCATGGCAAATGTGACAAAATATTTTTATATTGCTTAAAGAAAAGAACTTACAACTATTTGAAAGTTCATTATCTATAAAACTCTTCTTCAGAACTGAAGAACATAAAACAGTAAAATAGCCAAAATAAGAACAAGGCACAAAAATGAATAAACAAGTTGTTTTAGCAGTAACAAAAATAGGAGGACCAGTTCCCTCTACTGGTTAGCTTTTATAGTATGGGGAGGTGATAAGCATGCTACTGGAACAACAACAACAACTACTACTACTATTACTACAACAGCAATAAATCATCAGTGTCGCTTGGCCTCAAACCCCATGAGCTCTAATAATTACTGCCAAGGGAAGATATGCTTACCAGTGCAATAGTGATATGGAGATTACATAAATTATCAACCATGTTTTTGTTTTTATTTTTACTGATTTGTGGCCTGGTCTATGAAATGAAACTCATAACTGTCACCATTAAAAGCATTATCAGGGCTTAGGTGTTGTGACTCGATTGGTCATAGGCCTTGTGAAAAAAAAAACACCTCCAATTTTAGAAATGAACATACTATTAAATGACTTGTGATTTATAATGAATTTCTCACATATTGCAAGTAGATGGAAATTAATACAGAGCCTTGAAATGAGATAATGTGTAGTGTATAGGAGACTACAAAATGTGCAGCTCTAAATGGGACATCTGTACGAAATTCCACCCTGAAGGCTGAGGAGTCTTTGAAAAATATGAGATAGAAATAGTTGAAAAAGACAGAGGTAATAGATGAGTTGACACAACAAGGCAGTCACACATGTTTCCTCATGGTGCTTGGGGCAGAATGCACAAGATATGAGCAAACTCAAGCCTGACAGAATCTAGCAAGGAAAAGGCATAGTAAACATGGTGTCCCACTCCTAACTGAAGATCTATCTATTGATAGCATTTGATAGCTACTGGAAGAGGGAGAGTCAGTTTTCTTTAAGGGACTCAAACCTGGTAAGTCACTATACTAGTGAACAGATCCAATACTCAACAGTATTTTGGAAACACAAATTGGTTTTGGTGGAAGAGAGAGAGAGACACACAGAGAAAAAGAGGGAAAGTGGGAGAAAGAGGGGGAGAGGGAGAGAAGAAACAGGGCTGGGTTAATATGTACATTTAGATCCATCTGGGAGGAGCTTAATATGATAAAACATATGATCAAAATATAAAATGTATGAAATTCTCAAAATAATTAATAAAAACTATTATTTGGGGCTGGAGAGATGGCTCAGTGGTTAAGAGCACTGACTGCTCTTTCAAAGGACCCTAGTTCAAGTCTCAGCACTCACCTGGCACTTCACAGCTGTCTGTAATTGCTGGACATAATGGCACATCCCTTTAACCCAGCACTCAGGAGGCAGAGGCAGGCAGATCTTTGTGAGTTCAAGGCCATCCTGGTCTACAAAGTGAGTCCAGGACATTCAATGATACACAAAGAAACCCTGTCTTGAAAAACCTAAAAACAAACAAACAAACAAACAAAAAAACAAAAAAAACACAAAACAAAACTAAAACAACAACAAAAGAACTATAGTTTAAAACAAAAAGAAAGAAGAAAAAGAAGAAAAAAAAAAGAAATGGCTTGTGGTATATCCTAATTTGGGTTTATGAGGTTGGAGAAGTTAGGAGAGGATTATTGTAGGCAGTCATCTTTTTTGATTGGCTAGGGTTACATATTTTCCACTTGTCAGTTATTGGTTAACCTTCATTCACTGAATTTTATTGCTATCTGGTATGTGAACTGACTGCTGAAGACTATTTCCTTGGTTCCTGATTGTGAAGTAGTGTTGAGAGCTGTGTTTTGGTATGTAATCTGGCTGAGGTCTATTAGATATGCAGTTTCACTGAGGAGAAACAAAGGTATTATTAAGTGAAGGAAGCTAAGAGAATTTATCTGCAAATATTTATCAGACAGAAAGGAAGTTAAAAAAAACAGGAATTCTTGAGCATGAAGAAGAAAGAGTTTGCCATGAAAAGAACATAATTACAACTAAAGAGAATAAAACATATTTCTTCTCACTAGGTTTCTAAAAAAAAGAAAAAATAAATAAAATAAACCAAAAATTACATATAACAAAATAGTAGAAAGATATTAAAACATAATATTTTCTATTTGAAAAATTATTTTATGTGAAGAATATAAAGAGACCAAAGTTAGAGCAAAGTGTTCTCTTTTACAGTAGTAAGTCTAGTAAGAATTTTATAATTTAGGTTTTTTAAAAGAAAAAAACAGAAATATTATGATTCTCACATTACCATGCTAATATCATAGCTATAGCTAAAGGTCTCATATATCAAAATGCCTGGTTCTTCAATTGTGAAAAAGTCATCATCATTTGCAAAGTAATTGTGACCAAGCCATTAAAGGTCTCAGATCTCAAAAAGTCCGATGAGAACAACCTATGAGAAAAACGATACTTTGAGCAGCAGAAGTGAACAAGCTATTTCTAGCAGCAACAGTTTTCTAAATATAAACCAGAAGGAAGTCCTAGGCTTCTAGAGGTATGCAGACTACATAGCAAGGGTTACCACTGGACCAATGACTGTAGGCCCAAGAGAAATATCCAGTGCATTTTCACACCCATTAAGAATCAGTTTTGGGGACCTGGTTCAAGGCCTCGTAGCAGTAGGAAGTAAGAGCTGTTTGTTTCTTGTCATCCAGGAAATAACAAGCAGGCAGAAAAAACACAACTAAGTACTGTTACTGCATGCTACTTGCAGGAAATGCTGTTCTAGACTTTGCAATAGATAAACACCTTACACTATCCCTAAAAGTCAATGCTATAAAATACCTTCTGGAGTTTATAGCCCTTTTTCCATAGTGACAGCAGCGATGATGATCTCGGGAATGGGTTAGTTGAATTCCTAAGGATTCGTTGGGCATCCAAGAATTATAGATGACAATTTGAAAGGAAATTAAAAATGTTACCTATGTAAAGAGAGAGGTACCAATTAATGAAGGTGATAGGATTACTAAGCTACTATTGTTTCTGTACATAAAAGGCAAATCCACTCTAGTAGAAAAAGTAGAAGTCTCCTTAAAACCCTGATCCAAAAAGTGATTACTTCATGGAAAATGTCTCCGTTTCCAATTTCCTGTTATATACAGCATAATTAGTTGCTTAAAACAGAAAGGGGAAATTTTAGTGACAATTTTGTACTTTTAGTTTCTTTAGAAAACACAGAAATGTTATGGAATTATGTTTTCATTTTACTTCCATGTGGGGATATGAGGCTGCTTTGTAGTAGCTGACTACAATTTGCCTCCTTCTCTAGCAGGGTGTGATTTTGTCACCAGCAGAGAAACTGCAAGCATGTGAAGTTTGGAATTCTGGAAACTTTTCAGATGATATATAAATGCTAGGGCCCTGAGAAATGGGGTTGCTATTCTTGGCTGGTTGGCCATTGGATGCTGCTATTTTTGTCACTGTTTGTCAAGTAGTCATGTGCAAAGAGGAGAAGAAATTAGATATCCTGACAGGGATGATCAAACTTTTCTCAAGGAACTCCATGCCCCTAATCATCAGTAATTAGTCTAAAGATAACTTCAACCCTTTTCCCCTCTATTCTTTTTTATCTCCAACCTAGTGTTTTGGGCTTTGGAAGGGTGGAATTAGGGTAGAGAATGGAGGAAGAGAGTAAGGAACCCACAAAGTAGATAAATTCTGGCTATAGGTAAGAAAAGATAGAAGTGGATTTTGGCAACTTACTTGCATATATTATAATTTCCATAGCATCCACTAGTAAAACAGCAAAAGAGTAAAATAATACAAAGTGCTTAAGTCATTTAGCATAGAATTCTTAAAATATGTTTATGGAATTCATAGAAATTAAAAAAGAAATAGAGAATAAGACACATAAACAAAGGAATAGAAAACTAAGAAAATGAGCAAAGAGCTATGTATATCCTGAGTACACACCGTTAACAGCAAAAAGACTTTCAACACTGAAAATTGTTAGAAATATAAGAGGAAAACAGATTGAAGAATCAGACTTCACCTAGCAGAGCGGCTAAAGTAAGAAACTGGGACACTGAAATCACCACCTGTCAGAAAGGATGTGAATCAATGGGCCACTTATATGCTGCTGTCAGGGATGTCAAGTGTCATGCTAGAAAACTGTTCAGCAGTTTCCCATGAAGTAGTTCACAGTAACTAAACATTTAGGCATATATCCAGCAAACGAAAACATGTTTCCTTAAACCTATGTACACAAATATTTATAGGAATTTGTTTATACTAGCCATTAGCTATGAAATAGCTACATGCTGAGAAGATGACTTAATCAAACTAGAAATCCATGGGACACAGAAATTAAAAAAAAAGAACATAATATTGAGAATATAAACTTGAATGAATTAAAAAATAATGAGTGAAAAATAACTTCATAATATTATACTCATTATTACTCCTATTGTGTCATCCTTGAAACCATGAAGTAATGGAGGACAAGTTAGGTGGTGTCAGGCTTTGCAGACATTTGGAGATAAGAGTGGTGAGAATTTTACTGTTAAAATAGCAATGTGAGTAAACTTGTAGCATCAGGAACAGTGGTCTGCATTTGGCCTGTGATGACTGATACATAAAGCCATGTTTGATTTTCATTCTGTCTCTTCTGGGCAGCTTGACCTTGTCAGGCACCAAGTGGGAAATGTATGCTTCTCTGCTTGAAGGTAGTAAGGGCTGTGCTGGTTTACAGGCAGAAAAGGATGAAACATGGAACCGGATCCCTGTCACAGGAAATCCAAGAGAAACAGGAGAATGACTTATCTCTACTGTCAAGTGCTACAGCCCTTACAAGCTTGGAGAATAGAGCAGAAGAAGCTGTGCACCTATGCAAGATTTGGAGGCTCGGAGGTGGCTACTGGGGTGATAAGTGGCAGTGATAGCTTGCTGCATGTGCAGCACTGTCCGCTGAAGGTTCAAAGATTCAGCAATGAGTTCTTCCTGGAGGGAACGGCCCTTCCTTACTAAGCCCAAAATAATGAATCTCAGAAGATCATGGCAGAGGAAAGGAGTGAAGTCCTTTAATTTATGAACAAAGATGTTATAAACCTTGGACAGTGGGAGGGGTTTTGTGTGTGAACATGTTTGATTGGCTGGGGTTAGGAGTACCAGGAATGCTTCATTTGCATGGAGCAGCATGGTCCTATCATAAGAAGGGAAACTCTCATGCAAGTAAGGCAAGTATACCTTTGATAAATTATATTTTGAAATTTTTATATTGTATTTTATTATATTTTTTAAGTTTATTAACTCTTTTCTTAAAGAAAGTATTATTTTGTTTTCTTAAGTTACTTCTAGAACATAGTTTCCTCCCTCCTCCCTTCCTGGCCCCTCCCTCCCTCTCTCCTTCCCTCCCTCCCTCCTTCCATCCCACCTTATTCCTCTACTTGGTACTCTCCTCCTTAGATGAGGTGGACCCTCACATATCATACTCCTTCAGATCTTCTGTCATGTGAGGGCCAAGAGCTTCCACTTGTACTGGGGCTTGATATGGCACACCAACTAGGGTATGGTATTCTACTAAACTGCAGCAAGTTCCATGATTCACTGGTGGGTAAAATTTTTCCTATGATAGATATGCTAGGTTCCTATCATTTGAGTGTGTGGGTTGTAGGATATTTATCCTGTGGTGTATGGTTAATATCCATTTATAAGGGAATATATACCATGTTTATCTTTATGGGACTGCATCAGCTCACTTAGGATGAGCTTTTCTAGCTCCATCCATTTGGTTTCGAATTGCATGATTTCCTCATTTTTGATAGCTGTGTAGTATTCTATTGTGTAAATGTTCCACAGTTTTTTTTAAGTCTACAACCACAACAACTCAAAATCGCTAAGATTATTCAGCTCCACAGACTGCTCCAGTCATAACTTCAGTAAAGCCCTGAAGATATTTAAATAGCTGAGCACAAAAAGACTGAACATCAAATGATTCTATTAACATTTTTAACCATTTTTACATTCTTATTTGGGCCCCAAACAGGTTTACTATGTCCCAAATCAGCAAGAAGTCATTTTAAGAGAATGACATCCCATCCCCAGAAGATGGGGAGGGTGTTTTTTCCCGCTTTGGTCATTTGATGGATAATAGAAAATCTTGTTATTTAGGGGAAGAGATTATAAGCTGTTAAATGGTCTTGTTAAATAGGTTTTGGAGGTTAGACCCAGGGTTTTCTCTCTTTTTCTTTTCTGTATCCTTTCTCTCCTAAGTAGGAGTGAAGAGACTTGAGAAAAAATGGAACATAGACATAATATAAGAAAGATCAAGAAATAAGGACATATTATTGAATATGCCCTTATACCTTTGTATATTGATACAAAATTAATATTATAATTGGCTAAATTGGTATTGATCTTTGTATATTAATGGAAAATTAAGATTGTATTGGGCTACATCAGTATTGATCTTTGTATACTGATACAAAATTAAGATTATATTTTGCCACCATGGTACTGACCCTTGTATATTGATGCAAAATTAGATTGTATTGGACTACATAGGTATTGATCTTTGTATATTGATACAAAATTAAGATTATATTTGGCCACATTGGTATTGATCTTTGTATATTGATACAAAATTAAGGGTAACACTTTTTAAAGGTATTGTACCTAGTAATGCTTAAAAATGAAATGTGAAGTTTCAGTCTTTTGCTACCAACTGTCATAAACTGCTTAGGATAATTAAGAAATGCAAACTAATAATCATTCAAGCTTGTCATTTTATTAGGTACTAGGACAGTATATCACAGTTATTTTCTAAGCTAATCAGAAATCAATTTGCTAAGAGAAAAGCAACATTTGCTTATCTAAATATAAGTGATAGATAGGGCATCTTCAAAAACCTCAAGAGATCTGCAGATATGGCATTCAAAGATAATTTAACTTAATATTTTTTTATATCGAGACATGTCAGCTCCTGACAGCATTTTCTATTCTACCCCAAGTTGGAGATGAGCATCAAAGAATCTCCAGTGGGAAATGGTTGAATTAGTGGCAAGCTTAACTCTTGGCAAGAAAAACCCCTTGCTTCAACTGTAGACAGACTGCTGTCCAAAAAGGACAAAACCTGGAAGCAGGTAAGTCGACAGCATAGCTCTGCCAAGACAGGGTAGGCAAGTCCTTCATAATTCCTGCTCTACAATCAATGTCTGTCAAAGAAACGGGCCCAAATGGCTGAAGATTGATGCTGTAATGTATGGAGAGAAAATGGGAACTGTCCAGGCAGCCACTGGTATGTCATTTTTTTTTAGATTTGGAAGCTGCGGGCCCTATACTTCCTATATAAGCAGATATATTTATCCCTCTCAGATCTCTGAGGTGGTTGAACAATAGATAGCTAGAGACTCATAGTTAAATTTTGAGTTGTTTTGGAATCAAGAGGGTGTTCTGGATCTAAGAATATGTTTTTAAAATTGTGATGCAAGTTAATATGAAATCTGAGTTAGATATAGAACTTTAAACTCGTGTATATGGTTAGATAGTAGAATGTTAAAGTCAGGTGCCAAATACATATGGACTGGACATTGGGAATGTATGCTAAGCCATATAACTCTCATAACTGTGGCCTATTTATTTCTGTTGTTTTGTATTGTATTTATTGTTATATGAGAAAGAACCATTTTTTGAACTGAAAGGGGGAGCTGCTGGGGGGAAAAAGATATACCTCAAACTTAAAAAAAAAAGGGAAGAGGATGGGGAGGGTTGAGGGGGAAGAGGGTGGGAAGGTGCGACTGGAGGGGGGAGAAGGGAGGGGATTGTGATTAAGATATAACTTGAAGAAATAAAAAATATATTATAAAAAAGAAGGGAAACTCAAAGGAGATATAGCCGGAAGTAATATATAAACATAAAACCATAAGAAAACAAAAAAGGGGGACTCTGTACCTAAATATCCTATGGGCAACAAGGAGTAGGGAAAGAATTTCAAGTATAGTTAGAGGCATGGGAAAAGGTCATTTGCTGAAAGCTAAATTATTTAAGATATCTCATTAGCATAGGGAGGTATTTCCTGGAATCCTAGGTGCTGTTCAATAGGTTTCTTATCTGGAGAAATGGTTGAATCTTTAATTTCCAATAGGGCTATATGACATTCCTCAGATAGAGGGTCTGGCACAACATGAACCCTCAGGTAGAGAAAGGGAGACCCTGTTGAGAAAGAGTCTATCATTTTGCATGTGGGGCTTTATGGTAATGCTGGAGCTTATCAGCAGGATTTTTCTGACAAATGATCTAAAAGCATATACATAAACACAAATACACTATCAGGCACAGGGACATACAAATACATTGAAATATGAATAAAACTGGCATTAGTGAGATGTCATAAATTTAACTTACACATTATGTATTGTGCAAGATGTTATCTTTGATAGAATTTTGGTGAAAGGAACATAGAAATTCTGTGTTTTGCTTCATATAGTTTGAATATATAATTATGTAAAACAAAATGGTTAATTATCTAAAATGATATAAACCACAAAACTGAAGAAAAAAAGATGTTTTTAGACATATAGAACTTGAAAGAATATTTCATAAAACAACTTGTACTCAGAGAATGTTAAAAACATTGTTTAAGTATAAACACTCTGATATCATATAAAAACTCAAGATCTTCAGAAGGAAGGAGGAACAACAGAAATGGTTGTATGTAACCTAATCAGCCTAGCTCCTAGAAGCATAGCCATGAGCTTACTAGTTCTTATATCTGTGGTAACTTATATAGAATGGTGTTTACTTTGTTTTCATATTCATACTAACAGAATACAATTAGAAATTTGGTGCAACTGACTTAAAATCATGAGTATTCCACTGCTTAGTCATATGACTCTCAGTAAACAACAACTCTCAAATATCATTTATCAAATTAGAAGCAGGATCTCAGTACTACACTGAATACTGTGATTAACAGTATAAGTGAGACAATACATGTCAGAACTGATAGTAAAGTATCTGATACAGAATAGCTTATATTTAAATACTGTCTTTTATCTTTCTATAACAAACACTGTCTTCTTAATCTCTTTTACATCATCATTGAACTTTCAAGAACTTTAGGTATGAAGCCCATCCATTAATTGTTAGGCAGTTTCTGGCAATTTTTCATTTACATGAGAATTTCTGTGCTACCTTTGTCATAGTTTTAAATACATTCACTTTAGTTTTTGAAGTTTACTTGTTCTCATTTTATGTGTGTGAGTGTTTTGTTTACATGTATGTTTAGGTATCATATGTATGCCTTTTCTTCTCAGAGACCAAAAGAGAGCACTGTGTGTCCTGATACTGAAATTATTAATAGACATGTGGTAGAAGTTAGACCTCTTTTGTAAATTAATAAGCAGTTCAACTTAATATCTGGCACCACATAAGGAGGAGCCAGGCGTCCCTTGAACATGAGAAATATAAAATGCCCTGCTGAAGGAGTGTGGCTAGGAAAACATCACAAGTCATGCAGATGATGTAGGTTGCCACAAGAAACCACAGGACTGCTGTATTTCATGAGATATCTTGTGTGCCCTCGAAATGGCCAAGGATTGCAAGATGATGCAATATATAAGCCAGAGAGTTCCACACAGTGCTCTCTTCCTCTAGTTCTCATGAGCTGAGGCGACACACTGGAGAAGCGCAACAGCAAGGTATGACATGCTTAAACTATTAGACCTCAATGGTCATAAACTGAAAGGTGGAGTCCAAGGGAGAAAGACTTTTCACTGCAAGGTAGCCTGAGAAAGATCTTTGCCATAATTCAGCCTATTGAGGCTGGGAGCAAAGGAGGACCGAGTTCGCAAGTCACTCGGAGAAACTTTGGATCGTGAAGCCTACATAAGCTAAGGAAACTATAGAAACGATTCTTTGCTAATGGAAGAGGCCAACCTCAAGGTAGTGGCTAGAATGGACTGAACGTTATAAGCTGGTTACAATCTGGTGGTTGAGGTAAAATGGCCATATGAACCGGCAAAGTTAGGCCCAACAGACACTAAGTTTGGAAAGAGACTGCCTGTTGGGACTGCAGTATCCAAATTGGCAAAAATCAAGTTACTCTGCATGGACCTACATTAAGAATATTAATATCCTTTTAAGAAAGTTAAAATAGGATTAGTTAGGTGTTCTTAGATAGGTATGAGGGTGTTCGTGGGTATTAGGCTGTTCTTGGATAACTATTAGGTTTTAGGTATTAGGTCATAGGATATAGGTGTTTGTTCAGAACTAATAAATATAAGTGTTTTCAATAAAAATTTTCTGTTACATAGATATAAGCTGCCATGTGTGCTTTGGACACCAAACCTGGATGGATCTCTCCAAGAAGGTCAAATGCTCTTAACTGCCAAGTGATCATCCCTTTAGCTTCACTTTTATCCAGGAACATGATATGCCTATATTATCAAATGTTTTATTTTGTGAAGTATTTTTTTTGATTGCTTACTTGATTGATTATGTGTTTCATTGACATAGTCAACTTAGGACATGGGAGATGAGGTATGTTACTGGGGAGTTAGAAAAAGTTTTAAATATTTCTTTGTTTTCAGCAAGTTTTTTATTTATAGAGTATAAGTAGGAGGTGGATTAAACAACCAGCAAATGTTATATATCACCCAGTTTCACAAGCTTGAAGGATATTTACTGGTGTTGCTGCTGCTGTTGTCATCATAGTACTAGAATTTTTGAGTTAAGTAGAAAATATGTTACTAGCATGGCAAATTAGCGATCGGTTTTAACTATGTTTGTTCTTGTTTTCTTTGTGCGTCATTACATCACCATTTAATAATCCATTAAGTTCTTTCCTGAGCATTTCATGCACAATTATAAAAATATGTTAAATATTGGCTTTTATTATATTTAATACTTTAAACTCTGATGTATATTTCTAGCCATTAAGGAGATCAAAATCACAGTTTGCTTTTCTCCATTTTGGTTTCTGAGAAACATATTCGTTTAAAACCTGTGTTGATATCAAGACATATCAACTCCTGACAGCACCCCCCTATTCTATCCCAAGTAGAAGATGAGCATCAAAGAATCTCCAGTGGGAGATGATTGAATTAGTCGCAAGCCTATCTCTTGGTAGGAAAAGCCCCTTGCTCCAACTGTAGACAGAATGCTGTCCAAAAAGGACAAAACTGGGAAGCAGGTAAGTCGACATCCTAGCCCTGCCAGGACAGGGTAGGCAAGTCCTTCATAACCCCTGCTCTACAATCAATGTCTGTCAGAGAAACGGGACCAAATGACTGAAGATCAATGCGGTAATATATGGAGAGAAAATGGGGACTGTCTAGGCAGCCACTGGTATGTCATTTCTTAGTTTGGGAAGCTGCAGGCCCTGTACTTCCTATAAAATCAGGTATATTTATCCCTCTCAGGTCTCTGAGGTGGTTGAAGAGCAGATATCTAGAGTCTCATAATCAAATTTTTAGTTGTTTAGGAGTCAAGAGAGTGTTATAGATCTAAGGAGATACTTTTAAAATTGTGTTGCAAGTTAGTATGAATGTTGAGTCAGATATAGAACTTTAAACTTATGGAGATGGTTAGATAGTAGAAAGTTAAAGTCAGGTACCAAATACATATGGACTGGACATTGGGAATGTATACTAAGCCATATAACCCTCATAACTGTGCCCTAATTACCTCTGTTGTTTTGTACTGTATTTATTATTATAAGAGAAAGAGCCATTTGTTGGACTGAAAGGGAAAACTGTAGGGGGAAATAAGATATACCTTAAACTTAAAAGAAAAAAAAAAGGGAAGAGGATGGGGGATGAGGATGGGAAGGTGGGACTGGAGGGGGGAATAGAGAGGGGACTGCGATTGAGATGTAACTTGAAAAAATTAAAATAAAGAAAAAATAGATGAAAAAAAAACCTGTGTTGAACTTAAAGTATTTTTATTAGTCTGATGAAAGATTCAGGCTTTTGAGAGCTGGGCGGTGGTGGCGCACGCCTTTAATCCCAGCACTTGGGAGGCAGAGGCAGGCGGATCTTTGTGAGTTCGAGGCCAGCCTGATCTACAAAGCGAGTCCAGGACAGCCAGAGATATTCAGAGAAACCCTGTCTTGAAAAAACCAAAAAAAAAAAAAAAAAAAAAAAGATTCAGGCTTTTTTAACCCTTGCTGACAAGGAAGGAATAACAGCAGAGAAGGCTGATAAGATAGTTGAATGAGTAGAGGACAGATCTCAAAATCAGATCAGACATTTAAGATAGCTATCACCAGATTTATTGACTTCTATACATGAATGAGTGTAGGTTCATAGCTCTCAAATTTGCCTGGAGTATTCAGCAAGGTATATTTGAGACACAAAACACACTGTTACCAACATAAAAGAATACAGATGATATGACAAATGCTTTCAGACTTCAATGGAATTAAACTTTGCCTCACTAACAGAAAAATAGATGGGACATACTATAACACAGAGCAAAATAAGTTGACAAACAATGAATGCTTGAGGAACTGTTTGTCAAGAAAAGCAACAGATATTTTGAATTAAATATTAATTAAAATATTGTTTTTGAAAAAAATTTGTGATGCAGCAAACGTATAATAGAGTAGTTTGTGTGATTAAATGCATGTATTAAAAGATATGCTAAAATATAAAATATAATATAAATGCCTCATTTTACAAATGGAGTAAAAGAAATTGCAAAATCACACACACACACACACACACACACACACACACACACCCTTGAAAATAAGTAACTCTTAATTTGAACAAAGATTTTAACATGTTGTGTGTAATATAGATTAAAGTTAGAAAATATGCAGTTCCCCTGGAATTTTCCCCACAGCTTATATTTTGAGTACTTGGTCTCAGCCAGTAACACTGCTTTTGAGAGGCTATGGAACTATCTGGGAGAAGAGGATGCAAGAGGTGGGACTTTGAGGATAATTGCCTTGCCCTGGTTCTGGTTCAGTCTCTGTTTCATTAAGTATTCAGGTATGAAGGCTCCCTTCAATTGTTCTCATTATCGTGGATGGACCCTCCCAGCTGCTATACTTTCCCTCTGTCACACTAGGAGACTAAGGCTTCAGGAACTACAAGTCAAATTAACATGTCTTTCTGTGAATTGTTTCACATTCTTTTAGTCATGGCATTAAGAAATGTAAGCTACAGTAATTAAGAATGCTGGAAAAATCATGTTCATCATAGTATGCATAGTATGTCACTGAGGAATTAATACTGAAAACAGTAATAGGATGCTGCTATGTGCACATTAGCATGACCGTTATTCAGAACATTAACAAGATGGAGTACCAGTGAGGATGTATAACAAGGAAATCCATCCACTGATCATCAGAGTACAAAATAAGAAATCAATTTTAGAACATACCTTATAAGTTCAATGTAATTTTATATGGTTAACCAATTACAATCCATGGTATTTGTTCAATTGATTTAATGATGATAGTCCATAAAAAAGTAAATGTAGATGTTTGTGTCATATCTATTTAAAACAACCCAAATCTAGAAGCAACTTCAGTGCCTTTTGGCAGATGAATGTGTGAACAGCAGTGTATAGAAACTCTGGGATATTACTCAGAACTAAAATGAAACAAGTTGTAAAGGCATGAACATTTATAGAGTGAACTTAAGAATGTATTACTTAATCAAATGAACTGATATCAAATGGCTAGAGATGGTAAAATGTTACCTATATGTTAATTTATAATAAGAAAAACTAAGGAGATAGAAAATATGGACTGACAAGTGTTGGTAAGAAAGGGTGTGGGGAGAATACATTGGGGGAGAAAAGAGATTTTTTTAGGGCAGTGATACTAAGTTGTATGTCCTTATGATAGAAGACACATGCCATCACACTTTTGTTCAAATCTATAGGTTACCCAGGATTAAAAACCATCCTCACCCAAGGTGATATTTCCAGAAGAAACATGGAAATTAATGTGATTTCTACAATTATAGGACATTTTATATGTGAGACAAGATATGGGTAGTGGTTTATGTATGTGTGGAAACATGGAGAAAAAGAAACTTTTATCCTACCTTTACATTTTACTTTGAACATAAAAGAATTCTAAAATAATTTTCATTTATTTAAAAAGAACAAATTTCAGTGTTTTCCCTATGATATTAAATAAATAAATCTTGTGTGTGAATCATGTATCATGAATTTGTAAATTTACTGGCGGTGACATAAATACTCAGAAAGTGAAAACTTTAATATAGCTTTAGTATCATTTTTTCTGAAAATAAGAAAAGGCAAAATGTTTCTAAACTAAAGTTGTTTATTGTAAGTATATTCTTTCTTTAAAGTAACACTTCACATATTTTGTAAGTACTATAAATAAAATAGTAGAAATATCTGTGTAAATTATAAACTTTGTAGACTAAAATTTTCTTTCTTTGATATATGCTCAGAAGATCATCATTTTTATATAACTTGTGCCTGAAATAATATGCAAGTCATCTATTTCTATCTATCTTCTAAAGAATATTTGTCAGCCTGAACTTACTGAAAGATCAATTATAGAATATACTTGTAAAACATGTGTAATGGAAGCACATGTCACAGGCTATCTTAGAAATGACCATCTGCATATTCAGAAACAAGGGCCAGAGAGATGCTGGAGAATGAAAGAAGGTGGAAATAGTAGAGCAATGGTGATTTTTTTTGCTATGATTTCACTCACAAGTGCAATATAAAATTGTTGCTATTTAAAAAAATTGAAAATCAAAAACAGGTTTTCATAGCTTGTTGAAGAGAGGAAGAGGGAGGGAACATATATATCAGTGAGTGCAATATTTTAGTTAGAAGATCCCCAATCTCCAAATATTTCATCACTTGTGGAGATTATAGTTAGTAATATTTCAGAGATTTTCAGTTACTATTTAATGTTTGATTTGAACATTGTGAATGCCTATTCTTTCTTGGTTAGAGAAATTTGCACATAAAAATAAAACTGGAAATGGTGCAGTATATTGTGAAATAGACAGGGCTACAAAGAATACAGTGGCCTTGTCAAATTTGTCATAACTTAGCAATATTTATTTTATTTTAGTTTAGTTTTTTAATGTACATCTAACCATATAGGCTCGTTGGACTGGAAACATACCATGTCAGTAATTTTACCTGTTTTGTTGAGACACATTGTTCATTACACCCTACATGCAGGATCTATGAATTCTTATAAATAATTCTGATGCTCTTACCTTGGGACAAGTTTTCTAAGACAATTGCTATATGATTCTAGATGTATATTTATTTGAAGT
Organism: Lophiomys imhausi; assembly: GCA_907164525.1. Taxonomy (NCBI): domain Eukaryota; kingdom Metazoa; phylum Chordata; class Mammalia; order Rodentia; family Muridae; genus Lophiomys; species Lophiomys imhausi. The sequence continues at coordinate 2,667,405 of CAJQZJ010000637.1, read as the reverse complement.
TGTTCTGCAGCTGCAGTGTACCAGGGGCTGTTATAAACTTGCTGTGTTTTTATAACTCAAAAGCAACATGAAATGATAGGAACAAATTTAGTTCTGAAGATCAAATATGAGAATGTGCTCTCCCTTTAATAGTACATTTGCCCAAGGACATACCAGGCTGTCTTAAGTCTCACTCATTTCAGCATCCTTGTTTCTCTCCTGAGAAGCCTTGTTATTCCTTGGTTCATAGCAGTAGTCTTTCTGTGTGTAATAGAATGTGATTTTGTACATCACACAGTGCTCAGATCGGTGTGAGGTATTTTATTTGTTTTAGCTGTTGTCACAAAATTCCTTTTGGTACTACTTATCTGTAAGATCTGAAAGCTTTATTTCCTGTATCTGCCATAAGTTCAATATTGCTATTTTGAAAGTTCACCTCCAAATATTTTGGGCTTAAATATAATTTTTAGATAATTTCCTCTCAAAATCTATAGTATTTCTATGTAAAACACCAAGACTATTGTATTTTTATTCTTGTATTTTCGAAAAATTTCTAATTTTCTAATACAAATATGTCTTGTTGCAGAAATATTTTTTAGGATTTTTATCTTATTGCAAAAATTCATGTATCAATAATCCTCTAAAATTGCTAGTTTTAGAAGCATCAGGGTCCTCTATTTTTCTCTCTCCCTCTCTCTTTCCCTCCCTCCATCACTCCCTCCCTTTCTCTTGTCCTCTGTCTCTCTGTTTCTTCAAATAATAAAAGAAAATTTTTTCATAAAAGCAAATAATAAAAGCAGAATTGATTGACATCATTGCACTCTCTACAAAAGAGCATTTGTTCCCAGAAATAAACTCAAATATTAGAATGAATTGTAATATCTGCATATTTATATCATAATATTTTTATTTTAATTTCAATACCTTTGACAAATTTTATGGATATCACAGAACGTTTATTGATGGAATTTACTGATTAATTAGCCCAAGTAAAGGAGTTATTATATCTCAGTTTGTTATATATAATTTTCCATATCATTTAACATATTTTATACACTTGACATAAAAACGTGATATTTTCAAATTTTATGAGTGTAAATCTTTCCAATCATTTTATACTTCTCAATGTCACATTCTCAAGATATAAGCTGATTTTCACTTTGTATTTGATTAACATGCAGTGATTGCATATATTAATGGAATCAATGCAGTATTTTGACACATACATACTTTGTGTATTATTCACATGCAGCCTTTCTTCATTCAACCTTAACCTTCTTCCTAACCTCTGTGGATGACTATTTTATATTTAGAATGACATTTTAAAATCTTTTCATATAGATACAATATAATATGCTAGCATTTGTGTTTGTGAAAACTTTATTTAACACTATGCCTTCCAATTTCATTCATTTTTATGTAAGCTTTTACTTTTTGAGAATCATTGTACTTGTTCCTTGTGGTTCTAATAATTTATATTCCTACCTACCACCAGTGTATAAGTTCTTATTTCTCCACACCCACAACATATTTTAGTAATAGTCATTGTAACTCATATGGTAATACTCACTGTAGTCTTGATTTCCATTTTTCATCAGGTGACTATTTTGAGTATTTACTTTCTTATAGTTCTTGGGAATTCATGTACAATTTTTGAGAAGAACATACTCAGAACAATTAATCTTTTAAAAATTAGATTAATTTTGTTTTCAGTTTTTGAGTTCCTTATGTTGTCTAGTAATTAATTTTTAGTCAGATGAACACTTGGCATTTTCCTTCCATTCTGTAGGTTTTCTCCTTCACTTCATTTGCCATTTCTTTTCCTATATAAAACATTTTAAATTCATTATATGTCTATATGTACACTTTCACTTTTCTTTTCATTTTTTTGTACACATTTTGTATTTTGAGAATCATATCTAAGATAGTACCAATTAGTAAACATTTTAAGAGTGTTTTACTTATGACTTATTCTTGTAGATTCAAAGTTTCTGGTCTTACATTAAGGTCTTTGATTTAGTTTGAGTTAATTTTAACATATTGATAGAAAAGAATAATTTTATTCTTGTATAGAGGATATTTCATTTTCTCAGAACCATTTATCAAAGATACATTCTATCTTATAAATGGTTCTGAGGTCACTGTTTGAGGTCAGTTGTGTGTGAATATGTATATTTATTTTGAAACTTTCTAGTCTATTCTAGATCTCTTGATGACTATTTTATGTCAATACATTAATATTTTGTCTACTCTGAGAAAATAGAATGTCTAGAAATTAAGTATTTTGATATATCCAGCTTGGGTATCTTTGAATTTCCATTGATTATTTCTCAATGTTTTGTTTGTGGAATCAATCAGAATCCACTGACCTCAAAAAATATAAAATTTAAGAATAAATTAGCAAATGAAGTAAGTGGTCTCTAAATAAAAATAATGAAATACTGATATAAAGTTGAAGAATACCATAAAAATGGAAAGATCTTTCATTTTAATGGATTGAAAAATGTATAATTTGAAGGCACCATTAATTCCATAGTGTATGTACCAAGGAGGTATTTGTCAACAATTTTTATACATAATTGAAGCTGTATCATGTAAACATTGCTTTTATTTCTTCAGATTTGGTGGGATGAAATGAGAGCATACCCAAGTATTACAAGTACATGGCTTGGGCAAAGCCCAGAGTTAACTATCCTTAGGTTTAGCCCTGGAAGCTTCTAGCCTCCATGTAATATGATCTTCTGTAAGCCCAAATAATGAGGATTCAGCTTCTATAATCCAATGGCTAATCTTTGCCTAGAATGTTTTAAGCCTCTGAGACTTACTGCTGAATAAATTCCCCCTTTCTAGCTTTTGTTGAACTCTGGAAGGCTGGTTCAACTCAGTTGTTCTTGCTCAAACACCTCTTTATGATGTCTAATTCAATCCAACTTCTCTCTTTGCTTATGACTGAATTGCTCTGCTTGGAAAAACTGCCTCTGAGCTCCAGACCTATACTGTATTCACTGACTTCATGAACTCAAAGGAACTGAATGGAACTGTATTCATTCAACTGAACTGCACCAAACTCAGCTCCCTGCCCCCTTCCACTGTTCTTACCTAGCCTTTCCTTCCTGCTTGTTCTTGTGAGTGTTAGGTGTATCCTATCTCTGACACATTCTGTCAAATATTTCTCTCATTCATCACACTGTCTGTCCCTCAATTAGACATCATTGTTTGGGTTTAAAGGTGTATACTAATGGCATGTCTATTCCAGTCAGAGGGTTTAAAGTTGTGTCTGTATTCCAGTCAGAGGGATACAGGTGTCTGGTGTATCTGCATTCAAGCCAGATCACACAGACCTAGAAGGTCTGTGGAATGCGATTCCTTGCTAAAGTAGTCAATTTTTGGATGAAAATTTATCTACACTATCTTACTATTTTAATTCTTTACACTATTTTCTTAGCAAAAATTTTGAAGAAAAATTGTAACAGACAAGTTAATCAGAGAAGATTGCCTTCATTCAGAATTATTGCATTAGGAGAAGTAGAAATTGAGGTTTCCTGGAAGGAAAGGCAGTAAAAAATAAAAATGTCATGAATAGGCAAAATAGAACTATAAGAAGTTATATGAGCATATATGCCATGGAGTGAATCATGTGAGTTTAAACTTGGCATGGCAGCACATGTCTTCAATCCCAGAACTCTGAGTAGAGTCTAGTTTGGGTTACATAGTGAGACAATGTCTCAAAAGATTAACAAAAACAGAAACAAAAACAAAAGCAGAAAAACTGAAAGCATAACAAATCAAGTAAACAAAAACAACACCCAGCCCCTCAAATGAGCACCATAACAAGAAGAGTCTGTTTATTAACATTTATAAAGGCTACATTCTGATTTCCTCATACAATATAGAATGGATGCAGAATTCCAAAAAGATAGTCAGTAGGGGAGATAAAATAGATGTCTGAAGTGGAGGGTGAGAGGGATCTAGAGAAGAATCCAACACTACTGCCATCTGAGAAGCCTTATCCAGCAGATAATGGAAACAGATGCAGAGACCCACAGACAAGAAATAGGCAAAAATAAGGGGGTCTTGAGGAAAAGTTAGGAGAAGTTTTGAGAAGCTGGAGTGAAACTGCAATTTAATTACCAATTGTATTTATTAATAAGTATAAACTGTCAGGATATTGGCAGGCAGCCTGGCCCACCTTAACTGGCAGCCAGACTTGTCCTGGATAAAAAGCCCTGGGCCAACAGTGGCCTTCATCACCTGCAACCTAAAGTCTGTTAACTAATATCCTCATTAATAATAATAAATTGTTATATTAGGCCAGTAGAATTGCCCGCAGCATGGCAGGAGATTTGTTGGAGCTCAGTGGGAGACCGATGGCCCTGGATTGCTTAGACTGTTGGCCTATAAACCACTGAGGTCTTTTCCCCAATAGTTAAATACACCAAGACCTTTTAATGTTTCAATATTAGCCTTTAGTTGGGCAGACTCCCAATTAGCTAATCTGAATTAACCCGGACCACCTAATCCCAAATCATCATGTGCCTTCCAGAGTTCTCAAACACGTCTATCTGCTTCAATATCTCCTGGCAGAAAGAGCAATTTCTCTGTGTAAAATGCAGGGTTCCTGTTTTTAATCTCAGGAATTCCACCTTCTTATACTCTTTCTGTCCAGCTAATTGGCTATCAGTGACTTTTATTAACCAATCAAGAGAATGCCTCAATCTGAAGGCTGCCATTTTGTTCCAATAACAGTGTCTTTTGCCTAAAGAAGCTTTTCAGTTTTGTGAGGTCCCATTTATTGATTGTTGGTCTTAGGTCCTGAGATGTTGGTGTTCTGTTCAGGAAGTTGTCACCTGTGTCAATGAGTTCGAGGGTTTTTCCCACTTTCTCTTCTAGTAGATTTAGTGTGACCGGTCTTATGTTAAGGTGTTTGATCCACTTGGACTTAAGTTTTGTACAAGGTGATAAGTATGGGTCTAATTTCAATCTCTTACAAATGGACATCCAGTTGGACCAGCACCATTTGTTGAAGATGCTGTCCTTTTTCCATTGTAGGGTTTTGGCTTCTTTGTCAAAGATTAGGTGACCATAGGTGTGTGGGTTCATTTCTGGGTCTTCAATTCGATTCCATTGATCCACTGGTCTGTTTCTAAAACAGTACCATGCTGTTTTTATTACTATTGCTCTGTAGTACATATTGAAATCTCTGATGGTGATATCTCCAGATTTTTTTTTTTATTGTACAGGATTGATTTAGCTATTCTAGGTTTTTGTTGTTCCATATGAAATTGAGAATAGATTTTTTTCCAGGACTATAAAGAATTGTGTTGGAACTTTGACAGGAATTGCATTGAATCTATATATTGCTTTTGGTAGGATAGCCATTTTTATTATGTTGATCCTACCTATCCATGAGGATTGGAGATCTTTCCATCTTCTGATGGCCTCAATTTCTTTCTTCAAGGACTTGCAGTTCTTGTTGTACAGGTCCTTTACTTGCTTGGTTAGAGTTACCCTGAGGTATTTTATATTGTTTGTGGCTATTGTGAAGGGGGTTGTTTCCCTGATTTCTTTCTCAGCCCATTTATTTGTTGTATAAAGAAGGGCTTCTGATTTTTTTGAATTAATTTTCTATCCAGCCACCTTGCTGAAGGTATTTATGAGCTATAAGAGTTCTCTGGTGGAATTTTTGGGGTCGCTTATGTATACTATTATATCGTTTGCAAATAGGGATAATTTGACTTCTTCATTTCCAATTTTTATCCCTGTGATCTCCTTTAGTTATCTTATTGCTCTAGCAAGAATTTCAAGTACTATATTGAAGAGATATGGCAAATGTGGGCATCTTTGTCTTGTCCTTGAGTTTAGAGGAAATGCTTCATGTTTCTCTCCATTAACATTGATGTTTGCTACTGGTTTGTTGTATATTGCCTTTATTTTTTCCAGATATGGTCCTTGTATGCCTGTTCTCCCCAGAACTTTTATCATGAAGGGGTGTTGGATTTTGTCAAATGCTTTTTCTTCATCTAGCAAGATTATCATGTGGTTTTTTTCTTTCATCTTACTTATTTGGTGAATTACGTTGATGCATTTTCATATGTTGAACCATCCCTGCATTCATGGGATGAAGCCTACTTGATCATGGTGTATGATACTTTTGATATTTTCTGGGATTCGGTTTGCAAGTACTTTATTAAGTATTTTTGCATACATGTTCATGAGGGAGATTTTTCTGAAGTTCTCTTTCTTTGTTGAGTCTTTGTGTGGTTTAAGAATCAGGGTAACTGTGGCCTCATAGAATGATTTTGGCAGTGTTCTTTCTGATTCTATTTTGTGATAGAGTTGGAAGAGTATTGGTATTAGCTCTTCTTTGAAGGTCTGATAGAGTTCTGTGCTGAAACCACCTGGCCTTAGGCTTTATTTGATTGAAAGATTTTTTAATGACTGTTTCTATTTCCCTAGGGGTTATAGGGCCGTTTAATCTGTTAATCTGATCTTGATTTAAAAATTTTCACCAGTCCCACATCTAACAAAGGGCTAATATAAAAAAATATACAAAGAACTAAAGAAATTAAATGCCAAGAAACCAAATAATCAAATTTAAAAAATGGGGGAAAGAGCTAAACACAGAATTCACAAAGGAGGAATTCCTAAAGGCTGAGACACACTTGAAGAAATGCTCAGCATCTTTAATCATCAGAGAAATGCAACTCAAGGTGACTCTAAGATTCCATCTCACACCTGTCAGAATGGCTAAGATCAAAACCTCAAATGACTGACAGCACATACTGGTGAGGGTGTGGAGAAAGGGGAACCCTCCTCCATTGCTGGTGGGAGTGCAGGCTTGTGCAACCACTATGGAGGTCAGTCTGGTGATATCTTTGAAAACTTGGAATAGCTCTGCCTTGGGACCCAGCCATACCACTTGTGGGTATACATCCAAATGACTCCTCACCGAATCACAAGGAAGTTGCCTCATCTATGTTCATAGCAGCCTTATTTGTAATAGCTTGAAACTGGAAACAACCCATATGTCCCTCAACTGAAGAATGGATTAAAAAACTATGGTATATCTACACAATGGAATACTACTCAGCTGTCAGAAACAAAGAAATTATGCAATTTGCAGCCAAATGGATGGAACTAGAAAACCTCATTTTGAGTGAGCTATCCCAGACTCAGAAGGATCCACATGGCATCTTGGCATCTATTCACTTATAGTAGGATTTTAGGTATATATATATATATATATTACAACCAATGCACCAAAGGGAACAGGAATATAGTCCTTTTCTTCCTGTCAATGCGACACTTTTCCCTATTTGGGCTGCCTTGTAGGCCCCAGTGTATGAGGAGGCTCTTGCCCCTCATACGACTGCTGAACTGGGGCAGGGGACTGGTATGTAGGGACACTCCACTCAAGAAGAGTGGGATGGAAGGGTTAGGGGGTAGAGGGTGGGAGGGTGGGATTGGGAAGGGTCGAAAGAGGACACTATGATGAAGATGTATCCTGAAGCAATAAATAAATAAATTAAAATTTTTTTTAAAAAAGAGAGAATGCCTCAGATGGGGCAGTAACCAGATCTCATCAGTGAAATCAGCCTATCAGAAGCAATGTTATTAGACCTTCCCCAACTCTGGAGGGATCATGGACACCACTGGAAGACCCACATACCCAATTAACTTGAACACAAAGGGGCTCAAAGAGACTGAACCACCAAGCAAAGAACTTGCAAGGACTGGTCCTAGGCCCATTACATATATGAACTTGACAGGACAGTTGGTACTCAAGTGGATCTCCTAAAGGTTGAAATATGGTCTGTCTCCAACTTAGACGATGTTACCTCATTTTCCAAGCAGAGCTTTCTTATCTTGCTTCGATAAAAGAGGAGGCATTTAGTCCTGATGTGGTTTGATGTGCGAGAGGGGGTTGGCACTGAGTGGTGGAGGGAATGGGGGAAGTGGGTGGAAGAGTGGGACTGGGAAGAGGGAAGGGAAGGCGATGGTGATGGGAATGTAAAATAAAAGAAATTCTTAAATTAAAAAACAAAAAAAACCTTACAGGGAAAGTCATCATGTTTGGATGAAGACATTCCTGCATCACAAAACTGGCAACAGACTTGCAGAAGACACAAATATCAAAGTGACAGAGGTCAATATAGAATTACCTGTTTTCTTAAATAAGTCCTTTCACAAATAATAAGGAGATTCAGGAGACCAGGTTCACAGTGATCAGTATTTAAAATTTAGTCATTCTAAGGAGGACATTGAGGTCATTTCAGTAATGCTTAAACATATTCAACCCTCAATATGCCCAGAAATGACAATAGGAGTTTTTCTATATCCTTGATTTTATTTTAAGAATCATCAAGAATATCCTTTGACTGTCAAAATTCTCAAATTTTCTTTTATAATATTGACACTATTTTTCTCATAAACTTGAATTTTTCCATAATTTATGATTTTCTATTGGTTTTACATTTAAAATTATATTTTTTGTTCTTTGATTGAACTAAAAATCTCATCTATAGATTTTACTTCCTTTACAGGTTCAGTTAATATTCAATAAACATAATTAATTTTCTGTTTTCCAATCTCTTTCTTAGGAACTAGAAGTTCATTGACTTTGCTAAGAGCCTTGCATGATATTATAGGTGATATTTTATCAACTGATTTAACAGTATATCATAAGTGACATTTTGTTTCCCACAGATACTTGAAACCACTTCTTGCTGATAACACCATGGCTGATACTGTATATATTTCAGGGAGTTTTGCTAAATGACTGCCACATGTCATTGATAATAAGCTGTAAAATACCAAGACAATTGTAAATCTTACTTAAATTTACCTTAGTTTTGGTAGCTGTTATTGCCCCACTTTTGTTCTTATAAGACTCTGCTATACATCTTGCTATTCTAGTAGGGAACTTGTTAGAATTTTGATAAAGAGGGTAAAGGATGGGGGGGTTGAGGGGGAAGAGGGTGGAAGGGTGGGACAGGAGGGGGGAATAGGGAGGGGATTGTGATTGAGATGTAACTTGAAGAAGTAAAAAATAAAATATTAAAAAAAATCAAAGAGCTCTAAATGCTCACACTGGCCATTAAATAATCCACTGTGAAAATACATACAACATTTGTACTTAATTCTTCAGGCTAATAAAGACTATACCTCCATCCAAAGAGAGTTCTCATAAAAAGTCTATATTTGTGATTATTAAAATACAAATATATCAGGAAAACAATATTTGTCATTAGATACATAATAAATTATCTTTTTTTATTTTGTACTAAAATGATCAAGATACATTTTTAACTTTTTATATATATTTAAATTTATGTATATGAATGCAATTTTTAACAAATTTTTTAACTAATTAATTTTTTAAGTTACATCTCTATCAAAGTCTCCTTCCTCCTCCCCTTCAGGTCCTACCCTCCCTCCCTCTTTCCCATCTCTTCTTCTGCTCTGATAAGTAGAGCCCCCTCACATCAACCCACCTCAGTTCATCATTCACATGAGGGCTAAGAGCTTCCTCTTGTACTGGGGCATGCTATGGCAGCTAAGCTAGGGTATGGTGTTCCACTAACAGGCAACAGGGACCATGACACACTGTTGGGTGGCATTTTTCCTAGGATAGATATGCTAGGTTCCTGTCTGTTTGGGTCTGTAGGTTGTAGGATGGTTGTCCTGTGTTATATGGTTAAAATCCACTTATAAGTGAGTACGTGCCATTTGTATCTTTCTGAGTCTGGGCTCACTTAGGATGACCTTTTCTAGATCCATCTATTTGGTTACAAATAGCATGAATTCATTGTTTCTGATATTCCATTGTGTAAATGTATCCCAGTTTTTTTTTTTTAATCCATTCTTCGGTTGAAGGATATTTAGATTGTTGCCAGTTTCTAGTCATTACAAATAAAGCTGTTATGAACATAGTTGAGGCGATGTCCTTGTGGTTTGATGGAGAATCATTTGGATATATTCCCAGGATCAGTATGCAAGGGAAATGGGACAAGTAGCATATAATGGCAAACTGATTAGAATAACACTTGACTTCTCACTAGAGACTATAAAAGCCAGAAGGACTTGGAAAGAAGTTTTGCAGAGACCAAAGATGCCATCCCAGACTACTATACCCAGCAAAATGTTTCATCACCATAGATGGAGAAAGAAAGATATTCCATGATGAATTTAAACTTAAATAATATCTTTGAATAAATCCAACCCAGCAGAAGATACTAGAAGGAAAACTCCAACTCAAAGAGGTTAACTACACTCAAGAAAACATAGGAGGCAAATAACCCCACTGCAGCAAAACTAAAAGAAGAGAAGTTCACTCACACACTACCACCACCAACATCAAGATAACAGGAATTAACAATCACTGGTCATTAGTGTATGAGTGTCTTACATCTATGTCAATGTACCATTCAATTCCTGGTGCTCTTGGATATCAGAAATGGGGATCAGGTTATCAGCAACTGAAGTTATGGATGGTAGATGAGCCAACATGTGTGTTCTTGGAATAGAACCCAGGTTGTCTGCAAAAACAAGTTCTCTTAACCACTGAGAAAACTGTACAATCCCGTTAAATATTTTTATGAAGAATTAATTGTCAAAAACATATTGTCATTAAATATAAAAATATATTGACATCCCTCCCTCATCCATGTTTGGGGCCTCTCTCAATTGAAAGCCTCTTCCCTGCACTCTAGCATCTATGCTTCTAGAAAGGACTATGTAAGATGTCTACTCTATTTCAATTAAAAACATATTAAAAATGTATTAAGATAAATAGCCTCACTTTATAATTATAACTTCACAATCAGTGACAAATGAAGTTGAAACTTTGAACATTACATTCTAATTTTCAACAATGTAAACTAGAGTATAATGGCCAATTATAACAGTCAGTAGTCATTAAATTATAGAACATTGTAAAGTGCATAATATTGAGTGAGTTGCTCTGAATAAAGGAAATAAAGGAGATTCTAGGACACTGAGTTAACATGACTGTGACCCAGGAGTAATATCAAAGCTTCTGAATTCCAATGCAGGGGAACTTTCAACTAACAGTGAGCCTGTTAGGAAGATGGACTTAGAAGCCTTTCATCTGCTGTCATTCTTAATGTCACACCTGGAAAATGTGATTCTATGTATCTTTCATTAGGTTCAAAGCAAAAAGAATGGACAAGGCTCTCAAATCAGATGTATGTTCTAAAAGATCATCTCCATGTTGTGAGCTCAGAACAAAGCTCATGAGGGGTTTCAGAGCCCTTTCACTCAAATCTGTTATAGTTGATTGAAATAAACAAAGGATTTTTTCTTTTTGAATGTATGTGTGAATGCATATATGTTCATAAATGTGAAATCTCATTTTATTTTTAAGAAAGATAAAAAGTATAATCTGATTGAACATTGAATAAAATACCAAATATAACATTGATTAGTATGTTTTCCTGTTTTTTTCTGAGTTTTTTGCATAAATAACTAGGTGATCAGGTTTTGATTAAACATCCCTAGATTGTACAGTGAGAGAACATCTCATATGGAATAAATTCAGGGCTAATGTAAAGATAAAATCAGAAAGTCTATTGAATGGCCAGATATTAAATGCTTGGAATTAATTATACAGGGCACAATATTGCTTAATTCCCATCTATAGCACTAAAATACTTTATGTCTAAACAAATATGATAATAACAGTAACAGATTAAATCAACATTCATACTCAAAAATGATGGGAAGAACTTCAGTTCTAATTAGCAGACTGTTTGTAGTATAGCAAAATTCTCTACTTTATTTCACCACCGTATCTCTGTGAGTTCCAGAAACAAATTTGTTAGGTAACTCACTGCTATAGGATCTATCTAACAGGTGAAGGTCTTGAATTTGACCTACAGAAACACTGTGTGTGTATGTGTATGTGTGTGTGTGTGTGTGTGTGTGTGTTTGCATTACACACACACACACACACACACATATAATTTTGAATAGATCAACATTGTGTAAACTCCTGTGATCTTAGTACTTACAAGGTAGAATGAGGATGGTATTGTGTTCAAAGTCAGATTGCACTCTTAGGCAAAATAACAAGAACCTGCTTGAATGAATAAATAAATAAATAACTACATTAATTAATTAACTATTTAAAATTAATTTTAATTTTAAGAAGAAAACAATGTATTTTGCCAGTTGTGAAGAACAAAAGCTCCAGAAGGTAAAAATTTTTAAGTATTTGGAAGGGTTTTGTGGAAAAAAATTAACCAGTTGTTTTTTAAGATTCATAATTATTAACAAATACAATTTATGCATAATGATTTTTTTTGTCTTCCAATTTAGTGTTAGTTTGAGTTATCTAATGCATATTAATTCAGAAATCACAATTAACTATTATTGAATTAGACATAGGGTCAAAAATTACTAATATGTCTGGGTTCAGATTTTAATGTTGACTACGATCATAAAATTGTTCTCTCACCAATATATAAATACCACTTCATAAACCATTATGCATACATTGACATGATAGTAATTGGATCTAAGACACAGTCAGCAGGAGGGAAAGGATGCCTGTTACATAAAAATCTAGACTTCCTAGGAGAGTGAGTTCATAAGTGTTAGAAAATAATCTAATATCATTTTACTTTATTCTAAAACTTGTCCTTATACTCACAGGAAAGTGTAGTTACCCCCCTTTGTATAAGAATGTTCTCTTTATGGCAAATCCAAATGAAGACAGACAATTACAGAAATTCATAACTGAAGAAATGTAAAGATCAACAGATACTAGGGAGCTTACTCCCCACAGATATGACTGCATCACATCTCTTGCATACAGATCAGAGAACATCATAGAAGAGGCAAGTGGTCAATAGACTGTAAGTGCCAAAACACCAGAGATTCTTCTATGAAACTGTGTCTCCTAACAATGTTTGCAGAACAATACCAAAACAAGGCATTATCAATAAGACACATTAATGTGGAAGGGAAAAAAAGTTATAGACAAAAAGTTGCAAGTTGTTAATGATGGCTAGGGGAGAAGAATTTGAAGGGATAAACTTCCTTGTTAATTGTCCAATGCAGTGATCAGCCTTGAAACCATATGCCATCCACTAAAACAAACAAACAAATAAACAAAAACAGACTCAGGTTTTATTTATTTATATTTGTGTATGGATTTATGTATATGCACAAACACATACACAATATACACATACACACAACACAACACACACACACACCAGCAATAATAATAAAAAGGACATTATCTACTTCAGAGTTTGGAGTATGGAAGAGGTTCAAAGGAGGGTAATTGAATGGGCTGAGGGAGTGAAAAGGGGAGGAGGAGTTTTATTACTCTTTGAATTGAAACAATTGAAAAAAATCTTTTAAAATGCTCTCCCAGATATGGTTATTTCTTATTGTTTAATAGCCCTATATTGCAAGGATTTCTGAAATAATATTTTTTCACAAATTCAATGTTGTGTTCCCTGTAATCAACCTGTACCTGGCAGCAATAAAGTATACTTCATTTCCACAAAAAAGAATGTGTAGATTGTGCTGAGGCTATTTCTTGACTTTGCTACCAGGCTTCTATTTATTTATAATTCTTTTTAAAGCTCTTGTATATGATTTTGTCATTTTACATCATTTATCCAGAGGAAATTTAAATTATTACTGAAAGACATTGCTTTCCTGCCTTCCAACGAAGGAAGTACTTCTTCAATTGAAAATATTTTCAACCTGTATATTCTGATTAATTCCCCCTCCCCAAACTCCTTCCAGATCCTCTCAACCTCCCAACCCAACCAAATTCACATCCTTTTTTTTTTTCATTAGAAAAGGGACATCAAAAAAAATGACACACACACACAAATCTCATAAAAACACAAAACCAGAAACAATAGTATATAGTCAAAATATTTAGATAATCTACTTTTTTTAAAAAAAAAAAAGCTAAACACATTATGAATCAGAACAAACAAACAAAGATCAAGTTGTTTTTGTGTTGGTCAACTACTGCTAGGCATGAGGCCTAGACATAAGAGCATTTTAAATACCCAGTAAGACTCAGCTGGAAAAATTAATTTTTCATTTGTGAATGATTATCTATTGGAGACACACATTCTGCCTTAGGGATGGGCTTATGTCTACTTCTCCTATCAGCACTGAGGTAGCTTCTGGCACAGGCCCACACAGACCATGTAATGTTGTCACGTGATGGTGAGTTCATATATGTGCCAATTCTCTTGTGTCCTATATCTAGAAGATTTTGTTTCCTTGGTATCCTCTATCCCTTGGCCTTTCACAATCTTTCTGACTCCTGTTCTTGCAGAAATCTCTGAGCTCTGAGGGGCGAGATTTGATGGAATATTGCCATTTAGGACTGAATATAACAAGGACTCGATCTCTGCAAGTTGTCTACCCATGGGTTTCTGATGTAGTTTCCATTTAGTGGAGGAGAAAACTTGTCTGATGATGTCTGGCCAAGGCACTGATCTATGAGTGCAGTAGAATATTGTTTCGAATCATTTTACACAGCTATGCTTCTTTAGCAGAACTATTGTATTTTTTTTTTCTAACTCCCTGGCCGACCTGGTCATAGGTTCTTAACCATCTGAACAGTGGCAGGCATGGGTTTCATCACACTGAATGAGACTTAAACCCGATCTGATATTGGTTAGTAATTCCTACAGATTTTGTGCCTGCATTGCCCTAGTACATTTTGTGTGGAGGTCAATATTGCAGATAGAAGGATTTGTAGCTATATTGTTGTTTTTCTTTTGCAGTGAGTGTAAAAACTACCTAACACTATCAAAAACAACAGTTTATAGGGGTGAAGTCTCAAAGTAAGCAGTGTTAGATTTCTCAATGTTAAGTGAGTTGTATAAGTGTTATCTTCAGTAGTAAGTGACCCACCCGGTCAAATTTTTAGAGTAACGATATCTAGTTGTTTGGGGGTTTTTATGGGGACTGTTTGCCAAACCTAGATTATATTTAACCTGTTTCTGGAGCTGAACCCTTATTTGGCAAAGACCAGATGGGTCTCTTAGGCCAAATAACAGAGGTCTTCCCTGTTATTTGGCAATTCCTTTTAGATTACCAAGGTACATGTATATTTCAGGAAGCATATACTGCATTAGATTTCCATATAACTCCACAAATATTCCCTTCCCCTCCTTGTATGATACTTCTGTTCCAGCTACCAACTCCATATATCCATAACAACCTAATCTCTTTCCCCCTACTTCCTAGGGTCATCCAGACATTCCCCAGACTCTTAGTCACTTAATCACTGTGGCTTATGGATTTTAGCCTGCTTAGTGAAGACATATATGTTGTCTTAACATAGATATAACATTTGCATATAAACAGTTGCATGCAACATTTGTCCTTTTGAACCTAGGTTACATAAGAAAAGATGATCTTTTCTAGCTCCATCCATTTACCTAAGAGCTGCATGACTTGTGACAAAACTAACAGACTAATAAAAATTTGTTTTCTTATGTATTCATATGAAATACATCTTTCAACTTTCTGGGTGTTATGAATAGAGCAGTGGTGAACATGATTGACCAAGTGTCTCTGTAATAGGTTGTAGCACCCTTTCAATATATGCCCAAGAGTTGACATAGCTGTTATCTTGAGGTAGATCTATTCCTAATTTCCTGAAGAACTACCACACTGACTTCCATAGTGACTGGACCACTTGACCTACCAACAGAAACATATGAGTGTTCCCATTAATTCATATACTTTTCATGCTGACTTTATTTTTTATTTTTTTTTTGGACTGGAGTAATATGAAATCCCAAAGTAGTATTGATTTATATTTCCTTCGTGACTAAGAACACTTCATTAAGAGCTTCTCAGTCATTTGTGTTTCTTCTTTTGAAAATACTGTGTTTAGATCTGTATGCCATTTTTCATTGTGTTATTTGTTTTCTTAATGTCCACTTTTTGAGTTGAATATTTTAGATATTCACCATCCTAACAAGTGTGTAGTTAATAAAATCTTTTCTTATTATGCAGGCTGCCACTTTGCCCAAATGGTGGTATAATTTGCCATACAGAAGCTCTTCAGTTTCATGAGGTCCCAATTTTTAATTGTACTTAGTGCCTGAGATTTTAATGTTCTGTTCAGAATGTCTTTTCCTGTACTGATCAGTTCAAGATTGTTTCTGTTGTCATTTCTGTTAGATATAGTGTATCTGGCCTTTTCTGAGGTCCTTAATCTATTATTATTTTAGTTTTTTGCATAGTGATATTTATGGAACTCTTTGCATTCTTCTGTATGCTACCATCTAGATTTCTAACCAAAATTTGTTGAAGATAGTGTCTTTTCAGTATATATTTCTGGCTTATTCATAACAAAAATGTGTCTACAGGTGTGTGGATTTATGTCTGTGGTTCCTCAAATTGATTTTGTTTATCAACATATCTGCTTACAATTCAAATGCCAAGCTATTTCTATTACTATATCTCTGCAGTGAAATTGAGGTCAGATTTTTTATTATTAATTTTGTTATTAATATTATTCAGGATTATTTTAGCTATTCTCTTTTTTTCTCTATTTTCTCTTTTCTTTCTTTGTGTGGGTTTCCATATTAATTTGAAAATTATCTATAAAAAACTTTCTGGAATTTAATGGGGATTCCATTGAATCTGTAATATTTTTTGGTAGGATGGCCATTTTTTATATTAATTGTATTGACCTGTGAACATGGGAAGTTTTTCCATCTTCTCATGCTTTCTTTAATTATTCTCCATAATGTCTTAAAATTTTTATTATACAAGTTTTTAACTTGATGGCTGGAGTGACCAGGAGATATTTTATACTTTCTGACACTATTTTAAAAAGTATTATTTTATTTTCCTCGTTTCTTTCTCCGCCTTTTTGTGATTTGTATATAGTAAGGCTACTGATTTTTTTTGTATATTAATTTTCTACACCTCTAGTTTGTTGAAAATGTTCAACTGTTGAAGTTTCCTGGTGGAAATTTTAGGGTCAGTTATGTATATAATCATGTAGTATATGAATAAAGATGCAATATTTTATTTCAATTTTCTTGTATCTGTTCAGAATTTATTTCCATGTGTGTAGTCATTTTTTTTTTCCAGAAAGTTGCATGAGGTACTGAGAAGAAGATTTTGTGTTTGGGTGGAATGTTCTGTAATAATGGGATAGATCCACTTTGCTTATGATGTCATTTAGTTCCATAATTACTCTGTTTAGTTTTTGTTTGGATGACGTGTTTATTTCTAGCAGTAGGTATTTAAGTCACCTTCTATCAGTGTGTGAGGATCAATATGTGATTTTAGGTGTAGTAGTGTTCTTTTATGAACTTGGTTTTCCTTGTTTTTGGTTAATAGTTATTAGAATTGAAATGCTCACTTGGGGGATTTTTTTTCCTCTGATGACTATGTAGTGGTCTTCCATACTGTTTCAGATGAATTTTTATTTGAAGTCTATTTTGTCAGATATTAAAACTGTTACCCTGATTTGTTTCTTTTTTAATGTTCATTTATTATTTCAAGTTAAATCTCCATCACTGTGCCCTCTCTCCACCCCTCCCAGTTCCACATTCCCATGGTCTCCCCCTCTCCCATCTATCCTACACCTCCAGTGTGGGGTGCCACTACATATCAGCCCTCCCTCAGTTCAACAGTCATATGAGGGCTAAGAGCTTCCTCTGGAAGGAGGAAGTATTTTTTTTTTTTTTTTTTTTTTTTACTTACAAGAAGGCTCTCTCTTGAATGGGGGCCTATATGTCAACTCCATTAGGGCAAAGTGTCCAACTCAAGGTAACAAGGTCTATGTTCCTGTTCCTTTTGTTGTGTTTGTTATAAGATAGTTATCCTGAACTACATGGCTAAAATCCAATTACAAGTGAATAAATGTCATGTTCATCTTTCTGAGTCTGGGTTAGCTCACTCAGGATGAGCTTTTCCATTTCCATACATTTGGCTGGAAATTGCATGATTTCTTTGTTTCTGATAGCTAAGTAGTATTCCATTGTGTACATGTACCACAGCTTTTTTTTTATCCATTTGCCAATTGAGGGACATCTGGGTTGTTTTCACTTTCTACTTATTACAAATGAAGCTGCTATGAACATAGATGAGGAGATGTCCTTGTGGTTTGGTGAGGAATCGTTTAGATGTATACCCAGAAGTGGTATGGCTTGAGGTAGAGCTATTCCAAGATTTCTATGATATTGCCAGACTGATTTGTATAGTGGTTGTACAAGTTTACACTCTCACCAGCAAAGTAAGAGTGTCTCACATCCTCCACAGCCCAGCTAGCATGTGCTGTTATTTGTGATTTTGAACTTAGCCATTCTGACAATTGTGAGATGTAATCTCAGAGTACACTTGAGTTGCATTTCTCTGCTGATTAAGGATGTTGAGCATTTCTTCAAGTGACTCTAGGCCATTAGAGATTCCTCCTTTGTGAATTCTCAGTTCGACTCTGTTACCCATTTTTTGACTGTATTCTTTGTTTTCTTGGTGTTTAATTTCTTAAATTCTTTGTCAATAATGGATATTAGCTCTCCGTTGGATGTGGGGTAAGAAAAGATCTTTTTTCCAGTCTGAGGTTGCCATTTTGTTTAAATGACAGTTTCCTTTGCTTTAAAGAAGCTTTTGGTTTCATGAGGTTTTATTTATTGATTGTTGTTCTTAGAGCCCGAGCTATTGGTGTTCTGTTCAGGAAGTTATCACCTGTGCCAATGAGTTCGAGGCTTTTCCCCATTTTCTCTTCTATTAGATTTAGTGTTTGGGAGTTTATGTTAAGGTTTTTGATCTACTTGGACTTAAGTTTTGTGCAAGTTGATAAATATGGGTCTATCTGCATTCCTTTACATCCAGTTAGACGATGATCATTTGATGAAGATGCTGTCCTTTTTCCATTATATGGTTTTGGCTTCTTTATCAAAAATTAAGTGATCCCATAGGTGTCTGGGTTTATTTCTGGGTCTTCAATTCTATCCCATTGATCAACTAGTCTGTTTCTAAACACTACCATGCTGTTTTTATTACTATTACTCTGTAGTATAATTTGAAATCATGAATGGTGATACCTCCAGATGTTTTTTTTTTTTTTTTTTTTTTTTTTTGTACAGGATTGATTTAGCTATTCTGGGTTTTTGTTATTTCATATGAAGTTGAGAGTTATTATTGGAAGGTCTGTAAATAATTGTTTTAGTATTTTGATAAGAATTGCATTGAATCTGCATATTGCTTTTGGTAGCCATTTTTATTATGTTAATCTTGCCTATCTATGACAATGGGATATCTTTCCATCTTCTTATGTCCTCTTCAATTTCTTTCTTCAAGGACTTGAAGTTCTTGTCATACAGTTTTTTCTCTTTCTTGGTTAGAGTTACCTACTGCCAGGTATTCTATATTTATGACAATTGTGAAGGGTGTTGTTTTCCTAATTTCTTTCTCAGCCCATTTATCTTTTGTATAAAGAAGGGCTTCTGTTTTTTTTTAATTAATTTTGTATCCAGCAACCTTGCTAAAGGTATTTATAAGTTATAGGAGTTCTCTGTTGGAATTTTTGTGGTCACTTATGGAAATTATCATATCATCTGCAAATAGGGATAATTTGACTTCTTCCTTTCCAATTTGTATCCCCTTGATCTCCTTTCAATCTTTTATTGCTCTAGTTAGAACTTCAAATACTATGTTGAAGAGATATGGGGAGAGTGGGCATCCTTCTCCTGTCCCTGATTTTAGAGAAAGTGCTTTAAGTTTCTCTCCATTTAATTTGATGTTAGCTACTGGCTTGCTGTATATTGCCTTTATTCTTTCTACATATGTCCCTTTTATACCAGCTCTCAGCAAGACTTTTAACCTGAAGGTGTGTTGGATTTTGTCAAGTGCTTTTTCAGCATCTAGTGAGATGACAATGTGTGTTTTTTTTTTTTTAAAGCTTGTTTATATGGTGGATTACATTCATTGATTTTCATATGTTGAATCACCCCTGTATTCCTGAGATGAAGCCTACTTGATCATAGTTTATGATACTTTTGATATATTCTTGGAATCGGTTTGCAAGTATTTTATTAAGTATTTTTGCATCTATGTTCATGAGGGAAATTGGTCTGAAGTTCTCTTTCTTTGTTGGGTCTTTGTGTGGTTTAGGTTTCAGGGTGACTGTGGCATCCTAGAGTGAGTTTGGCAGTGTTCCTTCTGATTCTATTTTGTGGAAGGTTGAAGAGTATTGGTATTGGGTCTTCTTTGAGGGTCTTGTAGAATTTTGGTTGGGAGAATTTTACTGACTATTTCCTTAGGGGTAGGACTGTTGAATTTGATAACCTGATCTTGACTTACCTTTGGTCATTGGAATCTATCAAGAAAATTGTGCATTTCACTTAGGTTTTCAAATTTTGTGGAGTACAGTTCTTTGAAGGAAGACCTAAAGATTCTCTGGATTTCCTCGATGTCTGTTGGTATTTTTCCCTTTTAATTTCTGATTTTGTTGATTTGGGTATTATTCCTCTGTCTTTTTGTTAATTTTGCTAAGGTTTTGTCTATTTTGTTGATTTTCTCAAAGAACCAACTCTTGGTTTCATTGATTTTTTTTTTATTGTATGTTTTATTTCTAAGTTGTTGATTTCAGCCCTAAGCTTGATGATTTCCTGCCTTCTGCTCTTCTTTGGAGTGTTTGCTTCTTTTTTTTTCTAGCTCTTTCAGTTCTGATGTTAAACTGTTTATATGAGTTCTCACTTTTTTTTTTTTTTTTTTTTTTTTTTTTTAGGCTCTTAGTACTATGAACTTTCCTCATAGCACTGCTTTCATTGTGTCTCCTAGGTTTGGGTTTGTTGTGCCTTTGCTTTTTTTTTTGTTTGTTTGTTTGTTTGGTTTTTTTGCTTCTTAGTAAGTCTTTGATTTCCTTCTTTATTTGTTCTCTAACCCATTATTCACTGAGAATTGTTCAATTTCCATGAATGTGTAGGCTTTTGTTATTTCTGTTGTTGATAATGTTGAGCTTTAATCCATTGTGATCTGATAAAATTCAAGGTGTTATTTCAATTTTTGTGTATCTGTTGAGGCGTGCTTTGTGTCCGACTATCTGGTCAATTTTGGAGAAGGTTCCATAGGGTGGTGAAAGAAGGTGTATTCATTTGTGTTTGGGTTAAATGGTATGTTGATAACTGTTAGTTTCATTTGGCTCCCCACCTCTGTTAGTCTCATTCTTTCTTTGGTTTCTGTCTTGATAACCTGTCCATTGGTGTGAGTGGTGTGTTAAAGTCTCCCATTATTAATGTGTGGAGATTGATTTGTGGTTTAAGCTTTAGAAGAGTTTGTTTTACAAATGTGGGTGCCCTTTTATTTGGGCATAGATATTCAGTATTGCAATGTCATCTTGATGAATTTTTACTTTAACAAGTATGCAGCCCTTCCCTATCTTTTTTGATTAATTTTGGTTAAAAGTCTATTTTATTTCATATTAAAATAGCTACTCCAGCTTGGTTCCTGGGACTGTTTGCTTTGAAAATCTTTTCCCAGTCCTTTACTCTGATGTAGAGTCTATCTTTGTTAGTTAAATGTGTTTCTTGTATGACGCAGAGTGATGGGTCTTGTTTACAGATCCATTCTGTAAGCCTGTGTCTTTTTATTGGGGAGTTGAGTATACTGATGTTTCGTGATATAAATGACCATAGACTGTTACTTCCTGTTATTTTGATGTAGGTGGTGGTTGTGTGTTTCGTTTGGTTTAGCTATGGTGGAGTTTTTTGCTTCCTCTATTTTCTTGGATGTAGTTATCTTTGCTGGGTTGGGATTTCCTTCTAGGATCTTCTGTAGAGCTGGATTTTTGAATACATACTGTTTAAATTTGGTTTTGTCATAAAATATCTTGCGTTCTCTCCTTATGTTGACAGAAAGTTTTGCTGGGTATTGTAGTCTGGGATGGCACCTACGGTCTGTTAGAGCTTATAGGATGTCTGCCTAGGCCCTTCTGGCTTTTGAAGTTTCTGAGCAGAAGTCAGGTGTAATTCTGACAGGTCTGCCATTAATTTGTTACTTGACATTTTTATCTCACAGCTTTTAATATTCTTTCTTTGTTCTGTACTTTTGGAGTTTCAATCATTATATTTTAGATTTCTCATTTTCTTTGGTTTTTGTTGTACTGATTTCTTCAATCAAATCTTCCACTGAGATTCTGTCTTCCATCTCTTGTATCCTATTTGTGATACTCATGTCTGTAGCTCCTGTTCTCTTTCCTTGGTTTTCCACCTCCAGGATTGTCTCTGTGTTTTCTTTATTGTTTCAACTTCCAATTTCAAGTCTTAAACTGTTTTATATGTTTCCTGCTCCAATTTGGTGTCTTTGTCTGCAAGTCTTTCAAATCTTTCATAGCCTTGTCTCTTTCTCGTTCATGTTTGACTGATTAGCTTGGAGGTCTCCATTGCTTTCTTTTGTAAAATTGTGGATCCTTTAAATTCTTTCAGGGATTTATTTTCTTCTTGTAAGGGCTGTATTAGTTTCCTGAGTATAGATTTGTCATCACTTTCATATGTTTCAGCTGTGGTGGGATGGTCAGGACTTGTTGTACTAGCACAGCTGCATTTTGTCGCAGTCATACTTCTCTGACTTATGTCAGTTTTGTTCTTTCGCTGACCTTTAGCCACCTGATTGTTCTTAAGTGTTTGTTCCTAGTGTCTTCTAGACTTGGTGCCAAAGAGGGAGCTTTGGTGTAGAGGTCATATAATCTTGGCTTTCTGCAGCTGTCCACAGACTGGATGGGGCCTTGTGTTCGGGGCTGGTTCTCAGTATGCGTCCATGAGCTCACCCACTCCTGTTGTGTCCCAATTGGGAACTCAGGTCAGAGGTTGGGGTGGGATTTGTTAATACCTCCTGCTGGTTCCTGAGATCCTGCTGGTCTTCTTAGTGATATCAGTGGGTGTTGGCAGGCCACAGACTGTAGGCTAGAGCTGCAGTTTCTCTGTAGCTTAAGTGTCAGGACAGCGGTCATGATCCTCCCAAGCTACTTTTAGGGGAATCTCAGGTTCAACATGTGGCATATAACCAGAAGCACTGTGATCTGGTACAGCCCACATCACCCAGACAGTGAGCAATGGTCCAGGGTTGTTTCACTGTTCCAGGGTCAGGGGCTCCTTGTGTTGTAGCCTAGGTTTTCAGCTGAGGGGAAAGGCAGGTAACAGCAGGTAGTTTTAATGTGAAATTCACACCCTGTCCACAGTGCTTGGATTCGGGGAAGCTTAGCTGCCTTTTCCCTGCCAGAATCACTATGCTCCAGTCCAGCCTGTCTGAGCGTGCATAGTTTCTGGCAGTTTTCCTGTAGCCACAGTGTTAGGAGTGTGGTTGTGTTCCTCCCAAGCTACTCTAAGGGGGGTCTCAACCTGTACCTCTCTGTCAGAAGCTCTATTGTCCAGCGCAACCCTCCCACTTGGCACAATGCCACAATCCAGAACCGCTTCACTTCTCTTAGTGGAGATCCAGATGCCGTGGACTGAGGCTGTAGACTCAGTGCCCTTCCAGAGTGAATACAGGCAAGGAGTTCCAACATGGAGTTCACAAGGTGTCTACACCTCTTGGACTCAGATAGTCTCAACCACCTTTTCCTTGCCTGAAGTGCTATATTCCAGAGCAGCCTGCCTGAGTTGGCAGGGTTTCCAACAGTCCCTCTATAGCTAGGGTGTCAGGACTGTGGCCATGGTCCTCCCAATCTACTCTCAGGTAAATCTCAGAGCCACCCTGTGCCTCCCAGACTGAAACTCTGAGCCAGTGAAGCCCAGTTTCTCTGGTTGCTCAGAGTGGTCCAGAACTGCCTCACTGCTCTGCACTGAGGTGTACCCTGAGTGCACATGGGAGAGTTCAGCAGAAGGGCCAGGCAAGGGGTGTTTCAGTAAGTTCCAATATGTACTCTATATCCTGTCCATAGCATGCTTGGGCTCTGGGAAGCTCAGCACCTGCCAGATCCATTGATCCCCCAATTACCTGTCAGCCAGATACTGCTATGCTGTAAATCCTGTGAAGAATTACCCTCAGTCTTACAGTACTGACTCTTGTGATCTTCTCCTGGGTGTCAGAATGCCTGCACAGAAGTTGCGGACTCAGGAAACTGAGGAGAGCCTCTGTTTGGAGGTCAAAACTGCCTTCCTGAAAAGATCTGATTTTTCCCACTCTTCCACTTCAGCAGGGAGTGCACTGTTTCCCAGCAGAAAGCGCTGTGTGTCCTGTATCTGGCATCTCTGTTCTTCCAGTGTCTATATTTCCAGTAAAGAGTTCATTATGGTCCCTGGCTTTGCTGGGCAAGCCCAGATAGTCGTATGCTTCACAAACTGCCATTTCAGCCGGAGTGTCTCTGTGGTGCTCCAGTTGATCTTCCTGAGGAGCAGAGATCAGAATGTGTCCAAGTTTATTGCCATCATCCTACAGGGCCAGGTCTCTCCTGACTTGTTTCTTTGGGGTCATTTACTTGGAATATCTATTCACTTCCTTTTTACCCTGCATGATGTCTATCCATGATATTATGGTGTTTCTTAAGTTCTGCATGTAGATAGAGTTTGCTTTTACTTCCAGTATAATGTCAGTCTCTGTCTTTTTACTGGGGAGTTAAGACTATTGATGTTGAGAGTTACCAATGAGCAGTATTCACTGATTTTTGTTATTTTGTTTTTGTAGTATGATTATTTTGCCTCTTGTTTTTATTTATTTATTTATCTTGACTTATTTATTCCTTGTGTTTTATTGGGTGCAGTTAAACCATTCAGTCTGAATTTTTCCTTCTAGTATTTTCTTTAAGTCTAGATTTGTAGATATCGTATAATTTTTGTGTTTTCATAGATTGTCTTTCTCCATCCATCTTTTAAAAAATTGTTCAGTATATTAGTCTGGGCTATCATCTCCAATCTATTAGAGTTTGTAGAACATCCAGTAGAATCTTCTGGCTTTTAGTGTCACCATTAAATCTTTAGTGTTATTCTCATAGTTCTGCCTTTATATATTACATGGTTAGGTGTTTTTATTTTTTAACTTTTTATTGATTCTTTACAAGTTTTACCTCATGCACCTCAGTCCTGCTCATCTTCCTGTGCTATCATTGTTCTTGTTCTTGCAACCTCACCATCAAATGAACACACACACACACACACACACACACACACACACACACATAGAAAAACATTTCATTGTGGAAGCTGTAGTATGTCACAGTGTATCTCATAGTATATCCCTCTGTCCATACATCTTCACTTGCAAATGTTAATTGTAATGAGTCATTGGTCTTGTTCAAATCTCTAGCTTCTGTGACACCATGGCTATTGGATTCACTGGGACTCTTCCCAATTATCTTGTGTTGTTGTCCTTTGTAACGGAGATCCTGCAGTTTTGGATCAGTAGGACCAGCACTTTCAGGGGTCCTAATAATTCAGGGATGATATAGGTTTTGGAGTGGACCACCTCAGAGCCCTGGATCTGAATCTGGGCTGTTGCTGAGCTGGTCAGGTACTAGCTCTTCCTTATAAGCACCACCAGGGGAATTCTCCAGCTCTATTGTGGCTAGGCCATCCAGTGAGAATACAGGAAGGAGGTGGGGTTGGCTCTTCTTCTCTCATTCCCTTGGGGCTGGCTCATCCACAACCATGTCTCCAGAGCCAGCTCCACCATCCTGCCAAGTCAAGGTGCAGGAGCCATTCTCTCAAGTGCTGCAACTTGGGAGAGGTTAGGACACCTCTTCTACTCTCACAGCCTTGTTTGGGGGGGAGGGGGCCTCCATGCCTTTGCCATCTGGGCCAGATACACTGTGTTGTCCAGAGAAGGTGCAGAGCCCCCTCTCTGTTGTAGCAAGTGGGGGCAGGGCCAACTCACCCACTCTCATGATCCCAGGGCCAGCTTTCTAAACTGGCTTCAGGGGTGAGGGGCAAGGGGACTGAGGGCACTCCCCCACTAGGCCACCTCAAGGAATTGGAGTGGCAGGGCCAGCTCTTCTTTGCTTAGAGGCTGGTTCACCTCTGTCCCCTCTCGCTAAGGGTCAACTCTACTGTGCTGATCAGGGGAGGTGCAAGACCCACTATCCCAAGTGCTGCAGCTGGTAAGGGACAGGACCAGTTCACCTGCTCCCCTGACCCCAACCACTGCCAGCTTTCTGGCTGCCACAGCTGGCAAAGGGCGAGGAAGAGTAGACCCCCCCACCACATCAAGGCCACCATACGGCAGAGGTGAGGCAGGGTCAGTTCTTCCTAGCTCATACTGTCAAGGTTAGCTCACTTGCACACTCGCCACCAGGGTCAATTCTGCTATCCAGGCAAGGTACAAGATGTCCTCTCCCATGTGTTGCAGCTAGTGAGGAACAGGAAGGGCTCTTTGAGCTAATGACCCTGTGGGTAGCTTTCTTCATTGCTGGAGTCAACTCTTCAACACTCATGACCTTGGGGCTGCTCACTCACACCTCTGGCACCAGGGCCAGCTCCGCTGTGCTACCCAGGTGAGGCATAGGGCTTGCATGGAGAGGCCCTTTCATTCTTTCTTTCCTTTTTCTTTCTTTCTTTCTTCCTTGTTTTTTTTTTTTTTTTTTTTTGGTTTTTTGAGACAGGGTTTCTGTGTGTATCCTTGACGGCTCTGGACTCACTTTGTAGACCAGGTTGGCCTTAAACTCACAGAGATCTGCCTGCCTCTGCCTCCCTGTGTTGGGATTAAATGCGTGCGCCACCACGCCCAGCAGATAGGGCATTTCAACGGCAATATTTACTGGACTGTTTGCAGGCAAGACACTGGGATCAAGTGAAAAAGGAAGACTGTGTCAGAAGATATGGTGAGAGCAGTGTTTTCAGCCTCAACCATTTTTCTATGATTTTTATGACAGTACAAAATGTTAATTTGCAAATTAAAATAATAATTTATGTTTGATTATATACTACATTGCTTTATGTTGAAAACAAACATATGTACTAATGAGTTCACTTAATATTAACTAAACAGTCAAATGTTATTTTGTATACTTTTACTGGCGCAGAACAAATTTTACCTATAAACATTATATACTACTGGACATTGGTCTTTTCATCTCTCAACTGGAACATGTATTTTATTGTGGCTTGTTTATTTGCAATATATTTTTCATCCCCAATTTGTGGACAGATGATTTAAAAGAAGAAAAATAAAGAGAAAGAAACAAGCAAAAACATTGCAGGAAACTTAGCTTGGAATCTGTGTATTATTCCTTGTGTTTCTGGGACGGTAGCTTCCTTCGTTTTACCTTTCAGAACATTGCAAAATTTGATTTAGATATAACAATCAAAGATTTTAGCAATACTTAGCAGAAATCATACAAAAATTTATACTCTCTCAATCTACTTAGAAAAGCAAATCCTACAGCAATGTTTTGTTTTTTTTCTGTAATCAAAAGGAAAAACTAAATTACCATGACATTGGAATAAAATAATAAACGTGACATTGGAATAAAAAGGTAATATTTATTATTGTCATGTAAAATGCTACTAAAGTAGAAACTGATGAGCTATAACTACATAGAAACACAAATGGATGCATGTGCATTAAAATCAGAAAGAGAGAAAATCAATGTGTGATGAAAGAATTTGAGATGCTTTGTTGTATTTAGGTAGCTATGAAAATGAACTGTTGGGCTAGTGATGCCTCAGACTTTTGTGGCTAGATTCATAACCAAAAAGACAAGATTAAAAGGTAGTAGCAAGAAGACTTTTGATTTGGACAGCCAGTCTTTATTGTATATTATGATTTTATTACACTCACTTGTTCATATCATAAAAACTAATCATCATGGTTGCATAAAATGTCATTCTCAGCCATGCATGTATTATATTTGCATAGAATTATTATAGTAAAAACAGAACAAATAATTCACCATGAAGAATGTAGATAATTTTGGCTTACTTAAGCTTTCTATTAAACATTTAACAAACATAAATGAATAAATAATAAAAAGGTGGCACTTCACATGATTCTTTCCCTAACCATGTC
The DNA here is from genome assembly GCA_907164525.1 of Lophiomys imhausi. NCBI lineage: Eukaryota > Metazoa > Chordata > Mammalia > Rodentia > Muridae > Lophiomys > Lophiomys imhausi. Next base: position 2,639,451 of record CAJQZJ010000637.1, on the reverse strand, counting down.
AAAACTATAAAAAATGTGACAATGAGAGATAAAGTAAGACAATTAATAAAAGGTCAAGTGGAAAGCTATTTGGAAATGATACTGTTTCTTTTGAAAAATGAACTGTTAAAAATTGTAAAGCTATACAGATTATTTAGTTCTATATAGAAATAGTTGAGTTGCCCTATGCAATTAAATAAACATTTGTTTAATCAAAAATAATCTAATTCATTAAAAACAATGAAGTAGAGAGGTACACCATGTTTATGCACCAAATACCCTAATGTTGCTTTTAGGATGCAATAAACTCCAAATAAGCACAAGTGTGTGCTCTTACAGTTTGACAGCTAAGTCCTGAGTTTGCATTGACAAGCACAAATGAGATGTGGTTCTGCCACCCTGAAATAAATGATCAAATTTCAGAAATATCCTGCCCATCAAATTCCATAAGTGTGTGTTAATGTTCTAGGCAGTGCCATGAATTGCCCATTTTTGAGATCAGAGGTCATTTGAACAATAAGGATGAGTAATATTTGGAGCAGAGTCACACTTGTCTGACATTATCTTAGTCTCAAGACCCCACATCTTTGAATAAAAATATAGACTAAGTAGGAATCCATAATTTATAGTCTAAGCCAGATAGACATGGAGTTAAAAATACATATGTGTTTTTTAGGTATATATTTTACATATATTTAATAGATATGTGTGTATGTGTGCTGATTTTGTCACAAAATTATATTAAACATATTTCATTAAACTAATATATAAAGATCCCTTAATAGCTATTGTTAATAACACTAAAAGATTTAAGTTTGGTGAGAGAAAACAATTACAATGCAACCCTAGAAAAATAGCTCTGAAGAAACTATATTGTTTTCCATTATTCCTAGTCAGAACTGTAGAAATTTTTTAGGTGTTTCTAAAAGGAACAGCTAAATAATTTTGTCTAAACATATTAGTTTAAGTTATCCATAATTGAAAATTATGAGCCAGCTGTGGTGTAGCACATCTTTAATCCCAGCACTCAGAGCATATTGTAGTGAGATCAAGGTCAGCCTGGTCTACAAAGTGAGTCCAGGACAGCTGAAATGGCAGAGAAATCCTGTCTTGAGACTTACGCCATGGAAGAGAGCCAGCCTCTATTATTACTAAGATATTATGCCATGCTTACAGACAGGAACAGAGCATAGCTGACCTCCATGGGGCAGAGGATCCAAATAGAGGCTGAGATTCACTGCCAAATATTAGGAGGAGCACAGGCTGTCTGGTGGAAGAATGGGAGAAGGATAGAAAGACCCAGAGGGGACAAGATCTCTGCAAGAAGTCCAACAGTGACAACTAACCTAGGCCCATGGGCACTCATAGAGACTGAAACACCAAAGAGCATACATGAACTGGACCTAGGCCCCCAACACATATGCACCCAATGGGCAGCTTGGTTATCATGTGGGTCCCCTAGCAAGTGAAACTAAAACTGTCTCTGACATGGACTCAGATGTCTGATTTTGACCACTTCTCTCTAACAGGGCTGTGGTGCATGACCTCAGTACTGATATGACTAGATGTGCTGTGATGGGAATATAAGGGGGGTTCCCTTTTTCTGAGGGGAAGGGGAGAGGGTAGAGAAGGGAGCAGGAGGGTAGAACACAGAGGAGGGGAGGGAATGAGCTATGATAGGGATGTAAAATTAATAAATGCACTTAATAAAATTAAAATATACATTATATATTGATATATTATAGTTTGAATACATAAATTTGATAAATAGTTTATAATAAGATATAACCATGCTTTTATTTTTTTGTCATGTTCACCTAATTGCATGGAAATAGATAAACAGAGTAGCATGGGAATTGGAAATGCTATAAATAGCATGCAATGCCAACTCTGCAGGGGGTATTCCCCAGATATTTAAGTCATTATTATTACTAATATTAATATTGCTAATATTTCTAATAATACTAAGGCATATGATAGCAGGCATTAGTAGGGGACATTATTTTGAAAGACAAATGGACACACAGATGGGTGAAATGTTCTTTTTCTTTGTCAGACAGGATGACACTATATAGTACTGGCTTGGAACTCACTAAATAGAACAGTTATTTCTTCATACTCACAGGGATCTGCTCGCTTATGCCTCACAAGTAGTGGGATTAAGAGTTATGTGTCATTTTTCACTCTGGTTTTAAATTCTAAAATGCAACAATATCCTATCTTGTACAATTCCTTGAGATAAGTACATTGTTTGAAATTAAATAATCATGGTTGTTCATGAAGTAAATTATAAAAGGAAGGGAAGAAGCCTTAATGGTGAGGAGGATAGTAGAACCCATGTGATATGAAAAAATATATGGAGAAAACCAGTGCTTAAATTATGAGAGAGATGGATGTAGGTAAATGGGGTAATGGAAAGAAAACACTAGAGGCAGGGGAGGATGGTCAAAACTAAAGCTGTATGAAAGAGACTTATGAAAACCTGCTACTTTGCTAATTAGTTTAAATAACATTATTCTAAAAATTAAGGTTAATAAACAAAGGTACCCTACAAGAGTAGACAGCAGTGCTCTGGAAAGACACGGGTTGCTAGGCAAAGTTTCTTTCGCAGCCATGCAATACCTCTTTAGCAGTCCATGATGGTCTGTAAGTTATGAGATAAATGGGAAATTTGTGTAAAATATTCTATTCTCATCAGTACAATAGAAAAAATTATTTTGAATTAGTATTGGAACTTTCTGACAAATTTATTCACACTCCATGGTTTCCTGGTCAGGACAATTTAGCGCATAGATTTCCATCTAGTTTGTCCCCTAACCTGGAAAACACATGCGTGAATATCTGATGATGGAATTTTGTTTTTTTTTTTAAATACTTTATTTTTTTTTCTTCAAGTTACATCTCAGTCACAAAACCCTCCCTATTCACCCTTCCTATCCCGCCCTTCCACCCGCTTCCCCCCAGAAGTTTCCCCTTTCAGTCCAACAGAAAGTTCCTTCTCTTATAACAGTAAATACTATACAAAACAACAGATATAAATATGTCACATTTATGAGAGTTAAATGGCCCAGTATACCTTCCCAATGTCCAGTTTATACATATTTGGCCCCTGACTTTAACATTATACTATCTAACCATCTCCATGAGTTTAAAGGTCTATATCTGACTCAACATTCATACTAACTTGCAACACACTTTTAAGAGTATCTTCTTAGATCTATAACACCCTCTTGATTCCTAAACAACTCAAAATTTAACTATGAGACTCTAGCTGTCTATTCTTCAACCACCTCAGAGACCTGAGAGGGATAAATATATCTGCTTATATAGGAAGTGCAGGGCCTGCCGCTTCCAAAACTAAGAAATGACATACCAGTGACTGCCTGGACAGTTCCCATTTTCTCTCCATACATTCCTGCATCAGTTTTCAGCCTTTGGGTCCTGTTTCTATGACAGACATTTGTTGTACAGCAGGGATTATGAAGGATTTACCTACCCTGTCTTGGCAGAGTTAGGCTGTCGACTTCCCTGCTACCAAGTTTTGTCCTTTTTGGACAGCAGTCTGTCTGCAGTTGGAGCAAGGGTTTTTTTCACGCCAAGAGAGAGACTTGCCACTAATTCAACCATCTCACACTGGAGATTCTTCAATGCTTATCTTCTATTTGGAGTAGAATAGGGGGTGCTGTAAGGAGCTGATATGTCTCAATATAAAAAAAAAAGAAAACCTTAATTTAAGATAACATCTTTGAATGCCATATTCTGCAGATCTCTTGGGGTTTTAGAAGATGCCCTATCCATCTCTTGTATTTAGATAAGCAAATGTTGCTTGTCTCTCAGCAACGTGATTACTGGGTAGTTTAGAGAATATCTGTGATAGACTGTCATAGTAGCTAACAAAGTGACATGTTTGCATGACTAGGAGTTTGTTTTACTTAACTATCCTAGACCGTTTTAGACGGTTGGTATCAAGAGGCCAGAGCTTCATATTTTATTTTTAAGTATCTCCAGGTATGATACCATTAGGAAGCGTTACCTTTAATTCTGTATCAATATACAAAGATCTACTCAATTGTGGTTAAATATACTCTTAATTATGTATCAATATACAAAGATCAATGCCTATGTAGCCCAATACCATCTTAATAATACATCCTGATACAAGGGTCAATACCATTGTGGCCAACTATAATCTTAATTTTGCATCAATATACAAAGATCAATACCGATGTAATCCAATAGAATCTTATTTTTGCACAATAAACAATGGTCAATACCACTTTAGCCAAATATACTACCAATTTTGTATCAATATACAAAGGTATAAGGACATATTCAATAATCTGTTCCTTCTTCTTGGACCTTCCTGTGCTATGTCTATGTCTCATTTTCCTCAAGCCTATGCACTCCTACATAGGAGAGGAAGAAGGATACAGAAAAGAAAATGTAGGAAGTCCCTGGGGCTAACCTCCAAAACCCATTAAACAGGACCATTTATCAGCTTGTAATCTCTTCTCCTAAATATCAGAGTTTTCAGTTATCCTTCAAATAACAAAAAAGAAGGGCGGAGAAACACCTTCCCCACCCTCTGGGCATGGGACTTCGCTCTCTTAAAGTGACTTCCTGCTGATTTGGGTCATAGTAGACCTGTTTGGAGCCCGAACCCAAATGGAAAAAATGGTTAAAAATATTAGTACACTCCTTTTATGTTCAGTCCTTCTGTTCTCAGCTGTTTAGATGACCTAAGGAGTTTGTAGGTAGAAGCTGATCTTGCAGGCTTCACTGAGGTTCCGGCCGGCCGGGGCATTGTGTAGAGCTGAAAGGTCCCAGCGACATTGGATTGCCTTGGTTGCAGGCCCCCGATGGAGACAGCTATTGAGGAAGTCTGCCAGGCTGAATCAACTGGGACACTCGTCCTCCTTGGTGCCTGATTCTGCTCTCTGCTGTGGTTTCCACTGTCCAGCCGTCCCCGGGCTCCCCTAATGGACGTTTCGATTCTCCTGGAAAGATAAGAACAGAGCCCTGCCCCAATCCCAACCCTGGGACAATTACCCTCTCTTTTTTTTTGGGGGGTGGGGGGGCTAGGTAGTACTTCTCCTGAAGCAAATTTGGCCTTCCGACAACATACAAAGCGTTATCTTTCAATCCCGGTTAAAGAAGAAATCATTCTGTCACCTTGGAGCTAAGCCAGCTCCAGTGTATATATTTTGAGATCCCAAAGGACAATCTGCCTGCATGGAGAAGGTCTTTTGTAAGTAGCCTCCAAACCTAGGCCCCTCCAAATCCCATGTGTGTGTCTCTGAACTCTAATTATTGGGATCAGAGACCTGTGGTTCCCATCTGAAGGGATCAAAGATGTGTTCCACCACTCCTGGATCGAAGTCTTTCTCTATTTAGAGTTTGCCCTGCATCAGGCTGACCCAGAGCTCCGGATCTGCCCGTTTCTGTCTCCAGTGTGCTGGGAGCTGGGACCAAGGGTGTACTCTTCTTGAATGGTGGGGCGAAGAGTATGCACCCTCACCACCCTGCTCTGTATGACTCCAGAATACATAAGACCACCAACTCTACTGTGCTCCCCCCCCCATCTCAGCTGAAGTCAAAGGCATGGGCCAATACCACAATTCTCTTGTATTTTACCTTAGCTCCACGTCTTCTCTACACCTGGAGGTCAGCAAAACCAGGCCAAATGGCTGTATCCTCTATTCCATTCACGGTGTGTTTCAGCCCTGCCCCCTGCCTTTTATTTTTTTTTTTAGTTAATAAATTTATTTGTTTGTTGCTTCAGGTTACATCCTTATCATATTGTCCTCTTTTCCCGCTTCCCAGCCCCACCCTCCCATGCTCTACCCCCTGACCCTTCCCTCTTGTTCCTCTGGGGTGGAGTGTCCCTGCCTAACAGTCTCTCACCACAGATCAGGAGTCATATGAGGGCCAAGAGCCTCTTCATTAACCGGGGGCCTACGAGGCAGTACTGCCAGTGAAAGGTGTCTCCTTGCTACTGGGGGAATACTAAAAAAAAGACCAACAAACACACAAACCCACAAAAACAAAGAATATCAACAAAAAGAGAGAAAAGAGAAGGGAAAAGGAAAAAGAAAAAAGAAAAAAAGAAGGAAAAAGAAAAAGATAAAAAAAAATTATGTCCATGTTGCTTTTGGTGTGTTGGTTGTAGTACAGATATCCTGTACGATATAGTTAAAATCCTATTATAAGTAAATAGATGCCATGTGCATCCTTCTGAGACTGGGTTAGCTCACTCAGGATGAGCTCCTCTAGATCCATCCATTTGGTTGCAAATTGCATGATTTCATTGTTTCTGATAGCTGAGTAATATTCCATTGTATAGATGTACCACAATTTTTTAATCCATTCTTCAGTTGAGGGACATCTGGGTTGTTTCCAATTTCTAGCTATTACAAATAAGGCTGCTATGAACATAGATGAGGAGACTTCCCTATGTCTCCATGAGAGGTCCTTTGGGTGTATACCCAGAAGTGGTATGGCTGGGTCCTGAGGCAAGGTTACTCCTAGATTTCTAAGATATCGCCAGACAGACCTCCATAGTGGTTGCACAAGCCTGCACTCCCACCAGCAATGGAGTAGGTTTCCCCTTTCTCTACACCCTCACCAGCATGCGCTATCATTTGAGCTCTTTATCTTAGCCATTCTAACAGGTGTTAGGTGGAATCTCAGGGTCGTCTTGAGTTGCATTTCTCTGATGATTAAGGATGTTGAACATTTCTTCAGGTGTCTCTCAGCCCTTAGAGATTCCTCCTTTGTGAATTCTCTATTTAGCTCCATCTCCCATTTTTTGATTGGATTATTTGGTTTCTTGGCATTTAGTTTCTTGAGTTCTTTGTAGATTTTAGATAATAGCCCTCTATCAGATGTGGGGTTGGTGAAGATTTTCTCCCAGTCTGTTGGTTGCCGTTTTGTTCGAATGATAGTGTCCTTTGCCTTACAGAAGCTTTTCAGTTTCATGAGGTCCCATTTATTGATTGTTGATCTCAGGTCCTGAGCTGTTGGTGTTCTGTTCAGGAAGTTGTCACCTGTGCCAATGAGTTCGAGGGTTTCTCCTACTTTTTCTTCTAGTATATTTAGTGTGGCTATCCCTATGCTAAGGTCTTTGATCCACTTGGAATTAAGTTTTGTACAAGGTGATAGGTATGGGTCTAATTCATTCTTTTGCAAGTGGACATCCAGTTGGACCAGCACCATTTGTTGAAGATGCTGTCCTTCTTCCATTGTGCGTTTTTGGCTTCTTTGTCAAAGATTAGTTGGCCATAGGTGTGTGGATCCATGTTTGGGTCTTCAATTCTATTCCATTGACCACTGGTCTTTTTCTATACCAGTACCATGCTGTTTTTATTACTGTTGCTCTGTAGTACAGCTTGAAATCTGGGATGGTGATACCTCCAGATGTTTTTTTCATTGGACAGGATTGATTTAGCTATTCTGGGCTTTTTGTTGTTCCATATGAAGTTGAGAATAGCTTTTTCCAGGTCTATAAAGAATTGTGTTGGTATTTTGATAGGAATTGAATTAAATCTATATATTGCTTTTGGTAGGATAGCCATTTTTATTATGTTGATCTTACCTATCCATGAGCATGGGAGATCTTTCCATCTTCTAAAGGCCTCTTCCATTTCTTTCTTCAGGGGCTTGAAGTTCTTGTTATATAGGTCCTTTACAGCTTGGTTAGAGTTACCCCCAGGTATTTTATGTTGTTTGTGGCTATTGTGAAGGGGGTTGTTTCCCTTATTTCATTCTCGGTATATTTGTTTGTTGTATAAAGAAGGGCTTCTGATTTTTTTGAGTTAATTTTGTATCCAGCCACCTTGCTGAAGTTGTTTATCAGCTGTAAGAGTTCTTTGGTGGAGTTTTTGGGGTCGCTTATGTATACTAACATATCATCTGCGAATAGGGATAATTTGACTTCTTCATTTCCAATTTTTATCCCTTTGA
>CAJQZJ010000637.1:2609076-2621510 GCA_907164525.1 Lophiomys imhausi | reverse complement strand
AGTTGCAACAGATCATCAGAGGTAGAAATAATCCATTATATATAACCCATATTCGATCCCATACAGGGTTGCCAGGTCCACTGGCACAAGGAAATGAGGAAATTGACCAATTACTTATAGGAAATGTGTTGGAAGCCTCAAAATTTCATCAGAAACATCATGTTAACAGTTCAGGTTTAAAGAAAAAATTCTCTATTAACTGGCAACAAGACAGGGAAATAATTAAAAAATGTTCTACGTGTTCTCTGTATAACCAAATTCCATTACCTGCTGGTAGTAACCCTAGAGGTACTAAAAAGAATGAAATTTGGCAAATGGATGTTTTTCACTTTGCAGAATTTGGAAAACAAAGGTACGTACATCATACCATTGATACATACTCAGGGTTTCAATGGGCAACTGCTTTAAGTTCTGAAAAAGCTGATTGTGTTATTGCACATTTGTTAGAAATAATGGCATTTATGGGTGTACCTGCACAAATTAAGACTGATAATGCTCCTGCATATGTATCTAATAAGATGAAGCAATTCTTTGCATATTACAATATAAAACATGTTACTGGTATACCACACAATCCTACAGGACAAGCAATTGTAGAAAGAGCTAATCGTACCTTAAAAGAGATGCTTTTCAAACAAAAGGGGGAATTAAAGAATCCCAGGGATAGATTACACAATGCATTGCTAACTTTGAATTTCCTAAATGTTGGTGAAAAGGGTACCACTGCAGCTGAGAGACATTGGGTTATACAAAAAACTGAGGAATTAAATCAACCAATATATTATAAGGATATGTTAACTTTAGAGTGGAAACCTGCAATGGTTTTAAGATGGGGACGTGGTTATGCCTATGTGTCTACAGGGAATGAAAAAATGTGGTTACCAACAAAACTTATAAAGATTAGATCTGACCAGGGAGAACCTCCCATTAGCTGAAATATGAATGTCTTCGCATGGTAAGAATATTTTATTAAGTTTATGGTGTTAATGATATTCCATTCTTTTATCCAGGATGGACAGAGTTCATGCTTCGAATGGACTTACAAAATTAATCTATGCCTTTCTCCTCCTTAAAGAAAAAAAAATTTATTTTCAGAGCCAAGGACTGAATGACAATAACAACAAGACAAATAGGCCAAACGATTCAGCCTAACGACTGCTTCAGTTACTAAAAAAAAAAAAAAAGCATGCAAATCAACTTTATAAGGGCTAGCCCAAAATGATCAATCATATAGAGACCTAGACTTCAGTTGGAAGTCTTTTTTGTTTGATATTAGGATGGCTACTCCAGCTTGCTTCCTGGGTCCATTTGCTTGGAAAACTTTTTCCCAGCTCTTTACTCTGAGGCAGTGTCTATCTTTCGTAGTTAGATGTGTCTCTTGTATACAGCATAAGGAAGGGTCTTGCTTGCGGATCCACTCTGTAAACCTATATCTTTTTATTGGGGAGTTGAGTCCATTGATGTTGATGGATATTAGTGACCTGGGGTTGTTATTTCCCATTAGTTTGGTGTAGGTGGTGGTCCTGTGCCTCTTTTGGTTTAGTTGCTGAGGGGTTTTCTATTTCCTTTGTTTTCTTGGGTGGAGTTTTCTTCTGTGGGTTGGGATTTTCCTTCTAGGATTTTTTGTAGGGCTGGGTTTGTGGGTAGATATTGTTTAAATTTGATTTTGTCATGGAATATCTTGTTTTCTCCATCTATGTTGATAGAGAGTTTTGCTGGTTATAGTAGTCTGGCTGGGCACCTATGATCTCTCAGGACTTGTAGTATATCTGACCAGGCCCTTCTAGCTTTTAACGTTTCTGAGGAGAAGTCAGGTGTAATTCTGATGGGTCTGCCATTGTATGTGACTTGACCTTTTTCTCTTACAGCTTTTAATATTCTTTCTTTGTTCTGTACATTTGGGGTTTCAATTATTATGTGGCGAGAGGAGTTTGTTTTCTGATCTAATCTGTTCGGTGTTCTGTAAGCCTCTAGGATTTTTATTGGCATCTCTTTTTTCAGGTTTGGGAAGTTTTCTTCTATGATTTTGTTGAAGATATTTCCTGGACCTTGGAGTCGGGAGTCTTCTCTTTCCTCTATACCTATAATTCTTAGGTTCCGTCTTTTCATTGAGTCCTTGATTTCTTGGATGTTGTGGGTGAGAGATTTTTTAGCCTTCTCATTTTCTTTGGATGTTGTACTGATTTCTTCCACTGAAACTTCCATGCCTGAGATCCTGTCTTCCATCTCTTGCATCCTATTGTTGATACTCACATCCGTAGTTCCTGTTCTCTTCCCTTGGTTCTCCACTTCCTCTTTTAACTCTGACTGTGTTTTCTTTATTGTTTCTATTTCTATTTTCATGTCTTGTATGGTTTTGTTCGTTTTGTACATTTCCTTCTCCAGCTTGCTTGTTTTTGTATGAAAATCTTTCATAGCTTTGTCCTTTTCCTGTTCAAGCTCTGTCACTTTGGCTTGGAACTCTTTAATGGTGTTGTTCCTTTTTTTGATTTGTAGAATTGTGGCTTCTTTGAATTCCTTCATAGATTTAAGTTCTTCTTGCAGGGACTCTATCACTTTCCATAATGCAGAATTGTCAATGTTTTCATGTGTTTCTGTTGGTGTGTGGTCATCCGAATTGGATGAGCTAGGATAATTCTGCTTTGTTGGAGTCATATTTCCTTGATTTCTATTTTTTTTTTTTGGACCTTTCGCCATTGGATGCATTTAGCTGTCTGTTCTTGTCGTTTTCTGTGCTTGGATCCACAGTGGATTCTTTGGTGCAGGGGACGATTTACTTGGCTATCTGTCATTGCTTACAGGGGGATTTCAGGGTCACTGTGTTTTAATCACCTGAGGTACTGTGAGCTGGTGCAGCCTATTCCCAGTTTGTGAGTAATGGACCGGGATTGTTTCACTGCTCCCAATTCAGACTTCTCTATGCTGCACTCTGAGTTACCAGCCTGTAATGGTTCTGTTGGTATGGACCTGTTTGCCCAGGCACAGATTCTGTGGGCTTTGTTTGTCGTCACTGAGGCTGACAGGGTCTGGCTCCACACCTAATATGTCTGGATTTTCCAGAATACAGCTATGGTCCCCTGATTTCTGGTTTCTCACTAGGCTTCTCGCCACAGGCCTGACCTCTTTGCCTGATTCCCTCCCTGTCTGCCCAGCCACGGGTCTCCCTCCCTGGCTGCTCGGCCGTGGATGCACCGAGCCCCAGATCCTCCGGCAGCCTGAGTGAGCCTCTTGCCCCTACAGCTCAGCCGTGGGTGCGTGGATCCCTGGCCCCACCCACACCGGGCTCCCTCGCCAGTTGTCCTGCCATGGGTTCGTGGGTTTTTGGCCCTGCTGGCACTGGGCTCCCTCCCCAGCTGCGCTGCCGTAAGTGCGCGGGGATTTGGCCCCTCCTGCTGGCCTTTGTCTTCCCGGCTTCCTGCTCTCTCAGAACCTCCACCCTCCCCATCTCGAGCGGCTTGTGGACCACCCGCTGAGCTCCCTGTTTGTTCCTTGCTAAGAGTTCCACTATCCCGCAAAGTTTCTTAAGTGGGTATAAGTTCTTCCTGAGGTGTGGGGAGCCCAGTAGGCTAGTGATCGATCACCAAGTGGCCTCTGATTCTGCCTGCTGTGAGTTGGGGTCGATCTTACCAGCCGCCTCTCCAAATGGGAGTTCCCTAATCCCGGGTTTAGTGGCTTCCGTGTCTGTGAGAGATGGGGGGAGAGCCTTACCCTGGGACTTTTAACAGTCCCTTGGGAGCTGTGAATGTTCCTGGGGGGGTCTAGCCCCTCTGGTTTTTGCACAGTGCCCAATAACTCTGTGTTTTTTATGGCTCTTTTTTCCTCGCATTCAAAATGCGTCAGTGTAGGTCACCGCCATCTTGGCCCACTGATTTTTTGGTTTTTGTTTTGTTTTGTTGTTTAGATTCTGAAGATGAAATTTTCCAGGATACATTAACCTTCTCTATATAATGGTTGTAATAACACACTTATTTATTAATGAATATATTGACAATATGCAACTCTCTAACATGTGTGGCAGTTCCTTAGGAAGATGAGAATAAATCTACATCAAGATCCAGCTATATTATTCTTAGACATATACTCAAAAGATTCTTCCTCCTACCACAAAGACACTCTGTTCAACTTTGCTTGTTTTTGCTCTATTCATAACAGCAAGAAGTTCAAGTCAACCTAGACATCCCTCAATAGAACAATGGATAATGTGGTAATTTTAAACAGTGGAGTATTACTTAGCCATTAAAAAATTGACATAATAAAGTTTGCAGACAAATTAATGGAAGTAGAATTTTTAAAAAAGGCATTCTGACTGAGATATTCCAGGCCAGAAAGACAGACGTGGTATGTATTTGTATATTTGTGTATATCAGCTGATATGTCACTGATAACCAAGCTACAATCTATAGAACCACAAGGGATCAGTAGAGAGTAGGGGACTATAAAGAACTGATATATTTTATCATTAGAACAGGAAAACAGAATATATAATTATGGATGGATGAGGAGGCCTAGAATAGGAGGATGAATTGGTGAAAGGGAGGGAATACAGGGAGAGATTTCTAAAACTAAAGGGCCTTTAGTAGACAATATAGAAACATAAAACAATAAAAACTTCATAAAATATATACATATATGTAGATTATTTAAATGAAATTGCTAAAAAATGGGACAGGCAGGGTCCCAAATGTCTATCTCTTGGTACTAAACAAAGCTTCCAGTACCTGGATTGGGTTCAAACCAATTGAATTATTGGTCAAAGTGGTCACAAACAACCCAGACTGTTGTCTACACAGCAGGTTGTGCTTCATAAATTGACATCAATACTCCATTGCTGAAGACAACACATACAACTTATTGAATAAAAAGTGATTGAGCTTGTGCCTACGTAGAACCTTCACTCCTATGTTCTAGTGTCTACGATACAGGAAGATTCTCTCCAAGCTACCAAAGAAGAAATGTAAACATCAAGCCAATCACAAAACCTTTGGTCTATACAACTGGCTTTCTTGATAAACACTGGTATCACAAAGTTTGTGGGAGTAACCAACCAATAACTGATGTGTTCATACCATGAGATGGAACATGTAGCCTATAGTGCTTAAGTGACCATGAACCAGAGACGAAAGAGCCACCATAGGGTTATAGCATAAAACCAAATACTATTGGGAACACCAAACCAAACCAAACAAAAAGAATCTAGTGATAGAGTAATCAGGTCTACCCATCCCAGTTGCACTCCATTTTCCAGAAAATAATTCTATTTGCAATTCCAGAGGCCTGAAGCCATCAAGAATCTACCAATTTCCTACCTGCGAGGTCCCTCTGGCCAAGCCCAGAAAGTGAGGTCTGTCCTGGTTCTCCTGACCACAGATCTACCTATACTCTCAGAGTGCTACTGCCACCTGGGACAACCAGCTCTACCTAAAATCTCATCTGCCTGCTACCATCATGTACTATAAACTATCCCTGAAGTCCCAGAGGCCTGATCCCCTCAGTAACTATCAGATCTACATGCAGCCCCAAAACCTGCTGCCATCAGGGAGCACCAGACCTGCCAACACCAGGGACAACAAGATGGCTAATGGCCAGTATTAAGAACACATTAAAAAATAAGACAGGTCAACATGGCACCACCAGAACCAACCTATCCTTCTACAGCAAGTCCTGAATATCCTAACATACCTGAAGTGTAAGAAATTGACCAAAATCTAATCATATGAAGATGTTAGAAGTTTTTAAAGAGGGAATGAATAAATCTGTTAGAGAAGTAAAGGAAAATAAAATAAAACAGGAGAAGATAATGAATAACATTTTTCAGGACCTGAAAATGAAAATAGAAGCTGTAGGCATAAGGTTATTATGTAATTCAAATACTGATTTCTGTTACCCACCCACCCCCATATCTGGGTGAAATCCTTATACTTAGACTCTCCTGTCTGAATGTTGTGTAAACACTACTCCCAAGTTGTCCTTTGATATGTCAATAAATCAGCTTACAGCCAATCACTGAGCAGGGGAGAGAATAGGGCTGGACTTCCTGCCTGACAGGGGAGGAGGAGTTAGAGGAAGTAGGAGGATTGAGCCAGAGGCAGACTAGGAGAGACATCAGGAAAAAATCAGCTGGTGCAGGAACACCACACAAAGTACAAGTATCTCTGGGATTTAATTTGGATGAAAGCCAAATCAGCTTATTAGGTTAGGAATAGAATGATAACTGCTTTGTTTTTGTGTTGTAAAGCCTGTTTAAGAAATAGAGTCTCAGTTATTTGGGCGATAGCTGAATTAACAGAGAAAGTGTGAAACTAAAACAATTATATATAAGGTTGCATTAACAGAAGCAATAAAGGAAACACAAATTGAGGCAATCCTGAGATGGAAAACGTAGGAAAGAGAACATGAATTACAGATGCAAGCATCATCAAGAGAATACAAGAGATGGAAGAGAGAATCTCAGACATAGAAGATATGATAGAAGAAATTGATATATCAGTGAAATAAAAAACTAAATCTACAAAGTTTATAGCATAAAACATCTGGGAAATTTGGTACCCCGTGGAAAGACTAAATCTAAGAAAATAGGAGTAGAAGAAGAGGAAGATTCCCTGAAAAAGGCCTAGAGTATATCTTCAACAAAATCATAGAAGAAAATTTCCCCAACCTAAAGAAAGAGATGGCTATAAATGTACAAGAAGCCTACAGAACACCAAATAGACTGGACCAAAAAAGAAAATCCTCCTGTCACATAATAATCAAAACACTGTATGTACAGAATAAAAAAAAAAGAATATTAAAAGCTGTAAGGGAAAAAGGTCAAGTAACATATTAAGATGGCCTATCAGAACTCCACCCAACTTCTTAACAGAGACTCCATAGATGGAGAAAACAAAATTTTCCATGACAAAACCTAGTTTAAAGAATATCTTTCCACTAATCAAGTCCCACATAGGATATTAAAAGGAAAACTCCAACATAAGATAAATAACAACACCCAAGAAAACTCAGGAAATAAAAACTTTACACATGTAAAACTTAAAAAAAAAGGAAAACACACACACACACACACACACACACACACACATTGGGGAATCAACATCAGTGGAGTTGATTCCCCAATAAAATGACACAGGCTAACAGCATTCTGCTGCATATAAGAAACACAACTTATCAACAAAGATAGATGTTACCTCAGAGAAAAGGGCTAGAAAAATGTTTTCCAAGCAAATGTCCCCAAGAAACAAGCATGAATAGACATTCTAACATGTAATAAAATAGAATCTCAACCAAAAGTAATCAAAAGAGATGGGGAAATCATACTTATACAAGGAAAATTCCACCAAGATTACATCTCAATCCTGAATACCTATTTTTCAAATGCAAGCACATTCACATTTGTGAAAGAAACATTATGAAAGTTTAAACAATTAATAGTGAGAGTCTTCAACACACTACTGTCATCAATGGACAGGTCAAAGAGACAGAAACTAACCAGAGAAATAATGAAACCAACTAATATTGTGTATCAAATGGACCTAACAGAACATTTTACACAAATAAAGAAGGATATACTTTCTTTTCTGCACATCATGTAACCTTCTGTAAAACTCAGCTTATAGTCAGTCACATAGCAAGTCTTAAAACATACAAAAGGATTGAAATATTCCCTTGTATCTTATCAAACCACCATGGATTCAACAACAGAATGTCTACAAGCTCATGGAAACTGAACAATTGTGTATTCAATGACTACTGGAACCAGGAATAAATTAATTAATTAATTAATAACTTTGTAAAATTTAATTAAAATGAAGGCATAATGTACCCAAACTTACAGGACACAATGAAAAGTCAGGAGCAATGCCAAGAGGAAATTTCATACCACTAAATGACTTCATAAATAAATTGGTGAGATCTTATGCTAGCAATTTAAGAGCACATCTGAAAGTTCTAGAACAAAATGAAACAAACACACCCAAGAGAAGTAGACAGCAGGAAATAGTCAAACTTGGGGCTAAAATAAATTATAAACAGAAAAAACAATACAAAATCAACAAAACAAATAGCTGGTTCTTTAAGAAAATCAGGAAGATAGACAAACCTTTAAACAAACTAAAGAAAGGGTGAGAGATAATATCGGTGTTATGAAATCATAAGTGAAAAGGAGGACATAACTGAGGAAATCCAATGAAACCTTAGGTCCTACTTCAAAACCTGTATTTAAAAATTGGAAAATCTAGGCTGTCGACTTACCTGCTTCCAGGTTTTGTCCTTTTTGGACAGCATTCTGTGTACAGTTGGGACAAGGGGCTTTTCCTACCAAGAGATAGGCTTGCAACTAATTCAATCATCTCCCACTGGAGATTCTTCGATGCTCATCTTCTACTTGGAGGAGAATAGGGGGTGCTGTCAGGAGTTGATATGTCTTGATATAAAAAAATATAAAGTTACAAAAACATCATTGAATGCCATATTCTGCAGATCTCTTGAGGTTTTTGAAGAGGCCCTATCTATCTCTTATATTAGGGTAAGCAGATGTTGCTTGTCTCTTGCCGGTTTATTTCTGATTAGCTTAGAAAGTAACTATAATAGGCTGTCATAGTACCTAACTGAATGACCAGCTTGCATAACCATTAATTTGCCTTTCTTAATTACCCTAAACAGTTTATGACAATTAGTAGTAAAAGGCCGTAACATCACATTTCATTTTTTTCTTTACCTCCTAACCCTTCCATCCCATTTCTCTGGGGTGGGGTGTCCTTATATAACAGTCCCTCATGTCAGTTGAGAGGTCATATGAGGGCCAAGAGCCTCTTCATTCATTGGGGATCTACAAAGCAGTACCATCAATGAAAAGTGTCTCGTTGCCCGGGAGAGAGAACTACTAAACAAACAAACCAATAAGCATACAATAGATAAAAAGACTAAAAAATAGAAAAAATATAACTAATATATAAAAAATAGATAAAGAATAAAAATTAAAAATAAGAACAAAACCTGGAAGTCGACAGCCTAGCTCTGCCAAGACAGGGTAGGTAAGTCCTTCATAACCCCTGCTCTACAATCAATGTCTGTCAGAGAAACGGGGCCAAATGACTGAAGATCGATGCTGTAACATAGGGAGAGAAAATGGGAACTGTCCAGGCAGCCACAGGTATGTCATTTCTTAGTTTGGGAAGCTGCAGGCCCTGTACTTCCTATAAAATCAGATATATTTATCCCTCTCAGGTCTCTGAGGTGGTTGAAGAACAGATAGCTAGAGTCTCATAATTTAATTTTGAGTTGTTTAGGAGTCAAGAGAGTGTTACAGATCTAAGAAGATACTTTTAAAATTGTGTTGCAAGTTAGTATGAATGTTGAGTCAGATATAGACCTTTAAACTCATGGAGATGTTTAGATAGTAGAATGTTAAAGTCAAGTACCAAATACATATGGACTGGTCATTGGGAATGTACGTTAAGCCATATAACCCTCATAACTGTGGCCTAATTACCTCTGTTGTACTGTATTGTATTTGTTATTATAAGAGAAAGAGCCATTTGTTGGACTGAAAGGGGAAACTGTAGGGGGAAATAAGATATACCTTAAACTTAAAAGAAAAAAAAAGGGAAGAGGATGGGGTTTGAGGGTGGGAGGGTGGGACTGGAGGGGGAATAGGGAGGGGACTGCGATTGAGATGTAACTTGAAGAAATAAAAAAATAAAGAAGAAAAAAGGAAAAATAAATAAAAATTGGAAAATCTAAATGAAATGAATGATTCTCTTTGTAGATTACACTTACCAAAATTAAATCAAAATCAGATAAACAATATAAATAGTCCTATAACATTTAAGGAAGTAGTAGCAGTCATTAACAGTTTCCCCCCCTCCGAAAAAAAAAGTTCAGGGCTGAATGGTTTTAGTGAAGAATTCTACCACACATTCAATGAAGAACTATTACCAATATTCCCACAAATTTAAAATATATGGAGCATTGCCAAACTTATTTTATGAGGCAACAATAATCCAGATATATAACTACACAAAGACTCCCCAAAGAAAGAGAGTTTCAACTAATTTCCCTTATGAACATTGAGACAAAAATACTCAATAAAATACTTGAAAACCGAATCCAAAAACACATCATAACATCATCCACATTAATCAAGTAGTCTTCATACCAGGAATGCAGGGGTGGTTCAGAACCTGAAAATTCATCAAAATATTCCACTATATTAAAAAACTGAGAGAAAAAAAAAACAACACATGATCATCCCACTAGATGCGGAAAAGTCCTTTGATATAATTCAACACCTTTTCATGTTTTAAATATTGGAGAGATCAAAGATACAAAGTGCACACCTTAGCACAATAAAGGCAATACACAGTACATGCTGGTGAGGATATGGAGCAAGGGGAATACTATTCCATTGCTGATGGGAGTGCAAACTTAACCACTCTGGAAATCAATTTGGCTGTTTCTCAGATAACCAGCAATAGTTCTATCTCAAGATCCAGATACATAGATACATAGATACAAGATATATACCACTCCTGGGCTACCCAAAAGATGTTCCACTATACCACAAGGACACTTGATCTGTTTATAGCTGCTTTATTCATATCTTCCACTAACTGGAAACAACTCAGGTGTCCTTCCACTAAAAAATTGATAAAGAAAATATGGTACATTTACACAATGGAATATTACTCAGCTCTTACAAACAAGGACATCATGAAATTTAAAGGCAAATGGATAAAAGTTGAAAATATCCTGAGTGAGGTAATCCAGAACCAAAAGATATACATGGTATGGAATCTCTTAATTTGGATATTAGTCATAAAGTACAGAATAACAGCTACAATGCACAAACTCAAAGAAACTAAATTAGAAGGAAGGTTTTAGGAAGGATGCTTGAATCTCGCTCAGATGGGGAAAAAATTGTCATCTGAAGTGTGTAGAGGAAGGGCACTGGGAGGGGAGAAGGAAGGGTGAGCTGAATTATGGGGGAAAGCAGGTTTAGTGAGAGTAAGGAAGTAAAGGCTGGGAGAGAGATTAGACATGTCAGTCACCTGGGATGGGGAGGTCTTTGATCCAAAATTTTTCCTGCCTACAATAGGTGAAGGGACAAATAAGGAGGAGAGACAGAAAGAATGGCCAACCAATGACTGACCCAACTTAAGACCCATCCCATGGGTGAAAATCAATCCCTGACATTATTAATAATATTCTGCTATGCTTGTAGACAGGATCCTAGCATAACTGTCCTTTGAGAGGCTCCACCCAGCAGTTGATTGAAATTGATGCAAGAGCCACAGACAAACATTAGATGGAGCTTGGGAAGTCTTGTGGAAGGGTTGGGGAAGAATAGAGGTGACAAGGACTCCACAAAATGACCAACAGAATCAACTAACCTGGGACATTGGGGGTTTACAGAAACTGTCCCACCAAACAAAGTACATTCATGGACTGGACTTTATGTCTAGTATATATATAGCAGATGTGCGATTTGGACTTCATGTGGATACCCCAACAACTGGAGTTGGGGCTTTCCCTGACTGTTTCCTGCCTGAGGCTCCCATTCCCCTAACTGGACTGCCTTTCTAGACCTTAGTGGGAGAGCCCTGTCCTTATTAGTCCTGAAGTTACTTCAGGTACCATGGCATTTTGGTACCCATGGTGGTTTCTCCCTTGTTCAATGAGAAGGTGATGTGGGTATGGTGGTCAAGGGGCTTTGTGAGGGGGGACTGACAGGAGAGGGGGACTGTGATCAGGATGTAAAGTGAATAATCAAATAAATTAATTATAAAAATATATCCAACTTTGAACCTTCCAGGGATAAGACTTTAGCCATTTGTGCTCTGAGAGGAAAAAACTTGAAGCAGCATTGATCTACCAAATGCCCTGAGATGTCTGGTGGGTACAGAATGAGAACCTACAATCCCAAAGTTGCTTTAAACAGCTAATTCCTCTGATCATGACTAGCTTTAAGACTTTGTTGACTTAGTTTGTAAAATAGTTTTCCTGGATTAAAAACAATATTATTTCTTAGAAAAATATAAGAACCTAGTGATAAAATGACTCTTAATTAAATTATGCTGTACTCATAGATCAGTATGCTCTTGTTCAGCCATCATTAAGAAAACTTCCCTCTTATTGCATATGGTAACAAATACACAAACTCACAGACTGTCATTTCAAAGAGAATGAGAGAACTTGAAATGCTCAGCACTAAACTGAATATCTTCCATCAAATCCCTCCTCTCAATGCTCATGGGATCCTAGATAAGAGAAGGAGGAAATAGAGTAAAAGCCAGAGAGGGTGGATGATACAAGGTCCTCTAAATCACCAAGAGCAAAGCTCATGTGAACTCACTGAAACTGAAGCATCATGTAAAGGGCCTGTACTGGTTTTCGATATATATATATATATATATATATATATATATATATATATATATATA
>CAJQZJ010000637.1:2561258-2609066 GCA_907164525.1 Lophiomys imhausi | reverse complement strand
ATATATATATATATATATATATATATATATATATATATATATATATAATCATTTCTGCTTTACTGTTTTTATGGGACTCTTAGGTTTGCAAATGAGTGAGTCTTATTTTTGTGTCTTTTCTTGGTCACTTTTCCTTCTCTTGTCTTGTATTGTCTAACCCCAATGTGATACTTTTTGCTTTTTCTTATTATATTTTGTTTTGTTATATTTTAATATTAACTATTAGAGGCCTGCTCTTTTCTAATGGTAGATGGAAAATGAATATATCTGGATGTGAAATGTGGGAAGGTGCTAGGAGAAGTAAATGGAGGGAAACTATAATCAGGATATATTATATGAGAAAAGAATCTATTTTCAATAAAAGGAAACAATAATAGAGATAATAAATAATTAAACAATCCCTTGTCTTTTCAATTACTTTTGGCCATGGTCTTTATCAGCAACACAAAGCAAACTAATATAAATATTGACAAGATGATAGTGGGATAGCTCTGTGATAAACTTGACTATGTTCTTTTTGAGAAGATTATGAAAGCATTTGGAAAAATGGTCTAAAAGAGATCTGAAGATGATGAGCTGGTATTGTGTCAACCTAGAAGTTAGCATTGGGCACAGATGACAGAGTCCTGGCTTATGAATTTTTAGAAGGAGACAAAGTCTCTCTTAGGAGTATCTTTGTGATATATTTGAAATAGAAAAATATTGTTTTTGGTCAGTGGTCGTGATGAAGAATTAGTTACAATAAACTAGAGAATAAACTAGAGACCACTACTATTGACATGAAACTTTTGTTCTCTTGGACAGCTGTTGCTGGTTAACTGGTGGTTAAAAATCAGTGGTGATTAATAAGACACCAGCATCATTCATGGGAAGAATTTACTCAGTATCAACACACAGAAGCTGTGGTTCAGATGGGGACAAGACTTCATCTCAAATTAACAGATGAGCATATAATGTCTAATAATCTCCCATGTGTGTGATTCAGTGGCATGAGAGCTCCAGTAATGAAGGAGTCATGGACCGCAGCTCAGGCTTGTCTGAGATCAGACAGGAGAGTTGATTGGTGCTGGTGCAATCATAGTTTTAGAAGAAGCTTTGTGATTTGAAGGGATCTCAGAGAAGTGAAGGCTCAGCTCCATGAGGCAGGATTGGAATCCAAAGAAATCCTAATACTGATGAAATTGTAGCCTTAGTGGCTGTGGAGACAGTGAGTATTTTGGATATTGCAGAAACATAGGGCAGCCACCCAGAACAACAGCAGCTGCAGAGTAGAACAAGCCTGAGCTACTGCATTTTCAGTGATTAGCAGATCTGAAGTGGAACTGCCTAAGCCAAGAATATTGTGACTTAACAATATTAGACTTAAAGCTGTAAAGTTGTTGAATTTTGGCATTGCTTGCTTTTGATTGTAACTGTGTCCTAACTCTTTCTCTTTTGGATTAAGAAAAAAATATATATATATATTTAATTTTCCAGATATCCATAGTTAAGAGACTTGGGAATCCCAAAGAGAACCTGAAATTCTAAAGTGTTAAAAAATTTAAAGACTGCAGGACTTAAATTTTAGATGTGTTTTATATTTTGACATTAATATTAATATGACAATATGGAGTCAAACAAGAAAAGGATTACAATTTCATAGTGAAGTGCTTATGTGTCAAGTGGACAATATGGATATTTT
The DNA here is from genome assembly GCA_907164525.1 of Lophiomys imhausi. Classification (NCBI taxonomy): domain Eukaryota; kingdom Metazoa; phylum Chordata; class Mammalia; order Rodentia; family Muridae; genus Lophiomys; species Lophiomys imhausi. The sequence goes on along the minus strand of CAJQZJ010000637.1, from coordinate 2,607,385 downwards.
TTTCTTTTCTTTTCACCATTTTAAGCAAGTTTGAATCATCTAGAAAAAGAAAACATTAACTCTGAAATTTCCTCCACCAATGGCCTATAGGCAATTCTACCAGCCCAATTTGTTAGTTTATGAAGGATATGGGAGGTCCTAAACCACTCTAGGCAGTGGACAGATATATTAGAAAATGAATTAAAAAGGTATTGGGAGTAAGACAGTAAGCAGCATTCCTCCATTACCCCTGCTTCAGTCCCTGCTTCCAGATTCCTGCCTTCAGTTCCTGCCCAGTTGCCCTTCCATGAAGAGCTATAAGCACTAACAGGAAACAAACCCTTTTCTCCCCAAGTTTCTTTTAGCCATGATCTTTATCACAGCAAGAGAAAGTAAATTAATACATCTGGAGCCCTGGGCTACTCTCGACTTTTGTCAGAGAAGCTATGTCTGTAATGAGTAACAGTTAATGTGGATATGTGTAACTCCAGATATTAACAATGAGTGCTTACCCTTACATGATACACCCATATTCTCCCCCAAAAAGATTCAGAGAACAACGTAGAAGTGGGGTACAAGGGGAATAAAAGCAAAATTATAGTCAGGAGTACCATGAAAAGTTGTCCTAGTGAGATTATACCCACTGTACACATGAAATTAAAGCAGTGGTGGTTGTCTGCACAAGATCAGGCCCATCAGCTCTCCAGCATGGAACAATGAGAGGATCCTGGGAACCTACCTCTGCCTGAGGAGGTATAGACAATTGAAGGGTCTGGAAGAGAAGTCATAATTTTTCTTTATGGTGTGGTCACCAGTGGATTGTCCCTGTTCCAGTGTATAGCCCATATCCATGAGAATATGCAGTGTTAGTTGGGATCAGAGAGTTTTAGGAAAAATAGGAGACATGAAATTGGAAAGGAAATATTACGGCTGTTCATGTAGAGTTAGTGCTGTAACTGAAGGAAGTAGATGTAAAAATGTACATTATGTACATGTATACATTTCTCAAAAATGAATTTAAATATTTTGACCTCAAGATATAAGTATATCAAATTTATTTGAAAACCAACTATTTTGATTGGTTTATAATAAATATGAACAAGGAATATCAGCCTGGAAGTCCTCATGTTCTTTTATCAAGGTGAATGAAATAAAATATAACTTGTTAAATAATGCAAGATTACAAATTCATATTTTTTATTTTTAAATATAAAGTTAATTTGCAATGCAATAGTTACAGAACAGTTAATAGTATCTATTCTTCATTTTTCTCAGGCTACTGGACTAAATACAGAATTTTGGTTTTTTGCCCTTGTATTTGGAAACAAGGGTTGATTTGTGTGTCACAATTAGGAGCAAAGTGATGTCTCAACAATTATTTAGACAATCTGCAAACATAATCTCAAAAGTCAACCACATCCTGAAGGTGGGCAGAACGCTCCCTGGATGACTCCATCTTGAAACTATGCAGAAGATACCCAGAGGTCATAGGGACCACTAAGATGAGCAAGTAAGTGATGGAGAGATGGAAAATAAAGAGAGCAGAATGATGTGTACACAATGAAGAGAGATGGAACTGGAGACTTCAGGATAGTGAGGAACAGCCTGATATCAGCAGCCTGAGGTGTCCCCTAAGCCATGGTGAGGTCCCCTGCTGCTGCCAAAAGCCATGTCTGGGTTATGACCCTGCAGCAGCATGGATCTTTGTCAGCTCCTCCAGAAACAAAACTGCAAGATCTCCATGATGCAGGGCAACAACAGGCTATCCAGGAGGAGTCCCAGTGAGGATTCAGTGTTGATAGTGTAGCAGTTGCCTATGTTGTTCTTCAGATGTGGAGTGTATTTTAAGAAAAAAAACGAGCCGGGCGGTGGTGGCGCACGCCTTTAATCCCAGCACTTGGGAGGCAGAGGCAGGCGGATCTCTGTGAGTTCGAGGCCAGCCTGGTCTACAAAGTGAGTCCAGGACAGCCAGAGCTACACAGAGAAACCCTGTCTCGAAAAACCAAAAAAAAAAAAAAAAAGAAAAAAAACATATTCTTGATCATCTTTAACTAAAGAAAAACATGTTACAGTAAAATATTGAATACAAAGCTGAAATGAGTTAAAGAAATGAAAATGCAGAAGTCTTCTTTTGAAGACCCTTGAAAGGGAACCAAAAACATCTATATCAAAGAAGCTGAGTGTTGAGTGTTAGGAATTGATTTGGGATATGTGATTTTTTTTTTTTTTTTTTGGAAGCAGACACTATAAATCACACTGAAAATATATATTAATAATTTGATCATAAGTTACATTTCTAAATTGAAAGTGTCATATAAAAATTAACTGGTACATCTCAGTTAAATCCCTTCAAGGTAAGTGGCAGTAATTAACTACCATAGATTAAACTTGCATTAGATATTATTAGTGGCAATAGTTATTGCCATAGTAACATGAACACCACAGACCTCAAACCAAAATTCTTACTGAAGCAAAACTTTTAATGTTTTAATGAGCATTCTTTGTGAAACTAGATCCAAATTGTGCCCTGTGTGTTCACTTCTTCAGGAAATATTTGAACTCAGTATTGCTTTATTCTTGTTAACGATGTATTGTACAGCACATTTGAGTCACCCATAACAGCATGGGGTAATTTAGGCTGATATTGCAATTACATGTAGATTTCACCATCTGGGTCAAGCAAATGAATTTCAAATAAGCTTATTCCCTTCTGAAGCGTGACTGTGCTTAACAAAGAATGAAGACAATGAAAGTCACTTTTGAAACTCCGTTTGATGGTCAGTATTCAGGGAGGGGGTGTTGATGGCTATGCAAGAGAGGAAAACTAGGTTTTCTAGCTTTAATGGTGATTTAAACTTCAGCTACTCTCTCCAATGGCATATTACCAGACAACCTAATATGAGTACAGCATATTAAAACAATCTCTTCCACTGTAATCAGTTTGAAATATTAAATTAAAAATTGATAATAAATTTGATATAATTAATTTTCATCGGTAAGTTAAACAGTAATTAAAAGAATCTTTCTTCTGAAAACATTTTATTATATATTATTTAATCTTTTTCTGCCATAACCTTAAATAGCCAATGTATATTTTTCTAGCATTACTTCTAAATAAATACTGAAGTAAAAAGGTTTGGGAGCCCTCCTCACCCAAGAAAAAGGATAGGAGGGAGAGAAGGAAGAGGGTGGAAGGGTGGACAAGGAGGGGAGGAGGGAAGGGTCTGTGATCTGGAGATAACTTGAATAAATAAATAAATGTTGTGGAAAAAAGTATAGAAAACAAAGACACACAGAGACATAAACATTAATATTTTAAATTTATGTGTTTTAGAAGTAGAACCAACTAGGCCTCAAAAATCTAACACTGTCATCCATAAATCACACGGAAGTCAGTGAAAATATACTCAACTTTTATCTATAACACATACACAGTAACATATATTTTAGCAATTTGTATATTTTATTCTCAAGACATTTAAACATGTATTAATATTGAATATATGTGCCAAAAGTTTGAATTTGAAAATATATAACTTTTAAACCATTAATAAAAAATAAATAAGAAAGAAAAACATCTTTTTGGTTTGTCTGGTAATATGGCTCAAGACTGCCCAAGCCTGATACTCTGAAGTTTACCCCTCCTGGAATCCATAAAACAAAGACACACGCACACGCGCGCATGCACACACACACACACACACACACACACACACACACACACACCATAACTTGCATTTTTAACCCGTGTAACCTGAGCATGAGATGACAGGTGGATTCAGGAGAATCAAACAGAAGTCTTCCAAACAGCTAGCACACAGTATGTCAAAAGCAACAAGACCTATTCTGCCTCAATAAAGTAGATATAGAGAACCGATTATCATATATGTATGCTCACATACACAAAAAAAATACAATAGAAATAACAATAAAAAACCTCTCAGATTTAAACATAATAGAATCCTAAAATCCAGACCCAAAGAGACAGGAATATATCATAACTATCTTATGCAAAACTCTACTCAGCAGCAGGTCATGGACCCTGTTGTTTCTTTGTGGAACACCTTACCCTAGTTGGGCTGTCATATCAGCCCTCAGTCCAAGAAGAAGCTTTTAGCCCTCATGTGACTGATGAACTAAGGGGGGTTGATATGAGTATGGTCCCCTCTCCATTCATCTGTGAAGAAGGCATAGACAGATATAGGGAAGAGGTATGGAGGGTGGGACTGAGAGGGGAAGATGCTGCTGTGACAGATGTAACTTGAAAATATAAATTAATTAAAAAATTGAGAGATGCTACGGGTAGTTAAATTCAGTCTCTTAACTGTGCTGACACTGAACTGGCAGGAACATTATCACACAAGCTGAAAAATGGACACCAGAGGAGACTGATGGAGCTTAAGAACCCATCCTACAGAGGAGGAATCTTGTTTTTCAATGAGAAGAAATTCCCTATTTCCATTCAAAGAGATAAATTAATTGCATTGCCTGGGATACTGACAGGCAGCTCTGATGTTATGCCATAAGGAACATTGCTGAGTCTCCTAAAGTGCGTCCTTACTTTCTACCTTTTTGTACAAGTATACTACTAAGCTGCAATCTCCCTTACTCCAGGCCTGAGAGATGAAACACAAAATGTGACTCTTAAGCAAGAAGTTAACAAAACAAAAGAACTACATGCATTACAGCTTACTAAACTAATTTTTTGTCAATTTGCTTGGTTATTTGGCTAAAATACAGAAGAAAAGATGGTTTAGAGCAAGTGATTTAACAACATTCAATCTAACATGGCTTCATAATAGGGAACAACTGAAAGCTTAGGAATATTGAAATTGTTTGAAGTTTTCTATTTAACCACTACTCATGACTCTGAATGTATTCCCCACAAAGCTCTAGGAAATAAGATTGTGAATGGGGGTGTAAAATCTTTGAAGAAATTGATCTCAAATGTTTGGCAGATCTTAGGGCTTTGAGTGCAGTCACAGAAACAGAGATTCTGATAGCAATGGGAATAATGAATTGTAGCCCCAGAAACAGGGCACATATGGCAGTAAGTACAGAATTTCCAGAGTCAAAATGCATGCTTGAATATGATGGTCAAGAAAATTTTTTTTAAATACTTTATTTTTTTTTCTTCAAGTTACATCTCAGTCACAAACCCCTCCCTATTCCCCCTTCCTATCCCACCCTTCCACCCTCTTCCCCCCAGAAGTTTCCCCTTTCAGTCCAACAGATGGTTCCTTCTCTTATAACAGTAAGTATTATACAAAACAACAGATATAAGTATGCCACATTTATGAGAGTTAAATGGCCCAGTATACCTTCCCAATGTCCAGTTTATAAATATTTGGCCCCTGACTTTAACATTCTACTATCTAACCATCTCCATGAGTTTAAAGGTCTATATCTCACTCAACATTCATACTAACTTGCAACACACTTTTAAGAGTATCTTCTTAGATCTATAACACCCTCTTGATTCCTAAACAACTCAAAATTTAACTATGAGACTCTAGCTGTCTATTCTTCAACCACCTCAGAGACCTGAGAGGGATAAATATATCTGCTTATATAGGAAGTGCAGGGCCTGCAGCTTCCAAAACTAAGAAAGGACATACCAATGACTGCCTGGACAGATCCCAATTTCTCTCCATACATTCCTGCATCAGTCTTCAGCCTTTGGGTCCTGTTTCTCTGACAGACATTTGTTGTAGAGCCGGGATTATGAAGGACTTACCTACCCTGTCTTGGCAGAGTTAAGCTGTGGACTTCCCTGCTACCAAGTTTTGTCCTTTTTGGAGAGTAGTCTGTCTGCAGTTGGTGCAAGGGGTTTTTTCATGCCAAGAGAAAGGCTTGCCACTAATTCAACCATCTTACAGTGGAGGTTCTTCGATGCTTATCTTCTACTTGGAGTAGAATAGGGGGTGCTGTCAGGGGCTGAAAAGTTTCGATATCAAAAAAAAAAGAAAATCTTAATTTAAGATAACATCTTTAAATGCCATATTCTGCAGATCTCTTGGGGTTTTTGAAGATGCCCTATCCATCTCTTGTATTTAGATAAGCAAATGTTGCTTGTCTCTTAGCAACTTGATTACTGGGTAGTTTAGAGAATATCTGTGATAGACTGTCATAGTAGCTAACAAAGTGACATGTTTGCATGACTAGGAGTTTGTTTTACTTAACTATCCTAGACCATTTTAGACAGTTGGTATCAAGAGGCCAGAGCTTCACATTTTATTTTTAAGTATCTCTAGGTATGATACCATTAGGAAGCATTACCTTTAATTTTATATCAATATACAAAGATCTATTCAATTGTGGTTAAATATACTCTTAATTATGTATCAATATACAAAGATCAATGCCTATGTAGCCCAATACAATCTTAATATTACGTCCATATAAAAGGGTCAATACCATTGTGGCCAACTATAATCTTAATTTTAAAATTTTACCCCATTTAAAGTCATCTGACTGAAAGCTGAATATCATGATACACACCAAAAGTGATATGTATAGCACAGATGGGAGACAGAGACAGGTGAATTCTAAGCTCAAAGCTGCTTAAGCTATGAAGTAATAGCTTTTCTCTATATTAGCAAATATTACTAAATAACAAATAGCCGCCTCATACACAGACAAATGATGATGGCTAGTTTACTACATAGTTCCTAGAAAAATAGTAGATGGGCCTGATTAAAATCATATACTTATAAATATTTATATGAAATATATGCTTAAATATTACATACTATATAAATTACTTATATGCATATTGAAATAATATATTTCTAATTATTGCTATACATTATGATTGATGAAAACACTGAAATCACCTAGAAACACATTAGAGTGTACAGCTGTACTGGCAAGTTAAAATTGTTGTCAATAAGCAAAAGTTTTTGAGAGACTTTATTTCTCACCAACTTAAAAGTATTTACTTCCTTCATCTCAGTCCTCACAATTCTGACCTAAAGAATCAGTAAGAAATCCCTGAAGGTGCTTAAGCTCAGCATTTCTGACCATGACATTTCATAAGAACATTTCCAGCCCAGCGTTTCCAATCCAATGCTCTTTTCCTAATCAGTTTTGCCCACTGGACTCAGTGGAGTTAGCAAAATCACAAGCCATTCCACTGACTGGCCAATAAGGAAATAATCGTCAGGCCCAGCTAAGAGGGAAGAAATCAGTGATTCCTTGGGTGCTATTAAGTTCCCTAGTGTAAGTAACTTCTGGTTTTATATGTTTAAAGTTTACAAAGGCAATAAATAAATAAATAAATATATATGTATATATATATATACATATATTAGCAGATTCACATACAAACTATTGAATGTATAACTGCATTATTCATTCCTATATGGTGTACTCATTTGTATACTGTGGGAAATACATGTGATATCTCAAGTAAACATATTATGTGTTATTCTTTGAATCCTAACTACCTAAGGGGAAAAATGAAGAACAATAAGAAATATATATTTTACTGAATGCGACTGTTTATATTATGTTACTTATTTCTGCTATCAAATATTAGTTAATTAATTATATTATAAACAAATTGACCATGAAGAACAATACAAATAACATCGAAATGGCTTATTTTTCACACAACTTGAAGAGGTTTATTACTATTATGAAATGACACACCAAAATGTCCCACTAGAAGCAAAAATATGCTTTGACATATTATTTATATTACATTTCTTCAGCATGTATAATGATACCTGAAATGAATACTTTTAGTATTCCAACACATACATAAGTTGTTAAGTACATTCAGTGTGTAGTTGGTATAATCCTGCCTATTATATTCATTCTATCTCCCATTTCTAATAACTAGTATTGCACATTTATGTCAAGTTTTTTATAACTTGTTCATAAAAATAATATTTTTAATCTATCAGTTTTTATCTATCTCAAAAATAGACTAATTGGTTTTTATAAAAGCTCTAGGCCTTTGGCTGAATTACTTTATGAGAAAGGATTCCAATCTTCACAGATCAAAAAGTAGAGCCTTTATAAAATACATTCATTAGTTGATTGGGGGCTAATTGAAGTTTAGAAAATAGAACCTTTTCTTTCTGCATGCTTCAATCACTGTGATGGTTCACTCAGAAATACTGAAAAAAACATCTGGCAAGGTTAGCCTGTGCTATGCAGTTTCTCTTGGAAGTGTAGTGTTGAAATCTAGGACCCTGTTGCTCCCGATAAAGCAAAGAATTTCAGTTAACTGAGAGTCTAACCAATGGAAGCTCATTATTAATGGAGGTAGACTTAGAATGAATAAAATTTAAGGAAGAAAATATATGCAAAGAACTATGATTTGTTTGAAACCTGACAAAATACTGATTTAGCTACATAATTCCCAAATTTTGAAAGTCTTCATGGTTTGAATGAAAATGGCCTCTATAGGCTCCTATGTTGAAATACTAGGCTTACATCAAGGTGGGAACATAGTCCAGGTCAGCCTTGAGTGCTAACTGTCTAGTTTTGGTAGGCTCTCGGACCATAATCAGCAACAACTTACCACTAAAATGACAATTTGTGATCAAACATTTTCTACCACCAATTAAATTTCTTTATAGTATTACATCATTGGGGATAGCTTGCTAGACAAGACATTGCTGTGTTTATAGGTTCTACAACAGTGTAGGACTATTGATCATTTAGCAATTTTATATGCAGATGAAAACATAGAAAAATATAGAGATACCATAGCACCCCAACAATAACCATGTCTCTAACTATCAATAATCTCACCAGAATTGTGCACTTGTTCCAATCCATAAAATTTGCCACCATATCAATACCATCCACAATAATAGTTTCTATTGGGGTGTCATTAATGATGTACTTTTGATGGATTTCAACAAATATATTGTTATACATCTGCCACAGCTGTCATTATTTTTTTACATTAACCGTCATCATCACCATGATCAGCATCATCATCACCATTATTCATGTCTCCATGTGTATGTTCATGTGCGTGTGTGTGTGTGTGTATGTGTGTGTGTTTGTGTGTGTGTGTGCATATGCATACATTTATACACACCATGGTATGGGCCAATGACTCAAATGAAGTTTAATGCATTCCTGGAATTGGAAGGCTTACTCTATGGAATAAGATGTCTGGTTGGGGCATTCTTTCTCTTATTGTTTGGTTACTCCATTTACATTATTTTCATGTATATACAGATTTTAGGAAACTTGTAGAATGTGGGTTTCCATCTCTCCTTTACTGCTATCTGTCCCTCCCCATATTCATTCTTTATTTATTTTATTTATTTACTATCAAATTAATATTCCTTACCAATGGGAAGGGCTTAGTTCACATATATTATTATAGTTTTCTGGGTATGTTTGATGGTCAGTCTCGATTTTCAATAGCATTGAATTGGCAACTGCCTTGAAGATTAGGAAAACATGATCTTGTGTGTAACTGTGAGAGTGTGTGTGGAGATGATTAACTTAAAAATGAAGGCCTTCCATAGATATGGGTGATACAACTCTGTTGGCTAGGAGTACAGATAGATAGAATAAAATAGAAAATTAATAAATCCAGCAAATTCAGGCAGCATTTTCTTCCTCTTCTTTTGGCTACTCTTGTAAGTTGTTCTTCTCTAGTATTCTCTGTAGGCCATGACAAACTGAAACCTTTAAAATCAAGTCCAAGGACATGAGTTCCCCTTGAAACTGTTTGTGTGGTATTTGTTGCATCAATAAAAAACTGTGACTAGTTTATTTTTCAACTAGACTGGATTGGAACTTGCCTACACAACGTTGTAAAGAACATTTCTGATGTGCTGTGAGAGTTTTGTTTAGGTGTGATGGTTTTGTGGTAAATTGAATGATGGGAAAAGATTAATCTTGCATGTTGGACTTTATTTCCAATAAGCTCAGATTATAGTCAGTACATAATGAAGGGGGAGGGCTCCACTTCTCTGAGGAGAAGGCAAGGGGTTATTGGGGGAAGTGGGTGGGAGAGTGGGACTGGGTGGAGAGGAAGTGGGGCTGAGACAAAATACAAAATGAACAAATAAAGTAATGAAAAATTCTCTGGTAAAAGAAACAAACAAAAGCAAAATGCACATTTGTATGCAAACTTTAATTTTATGAGTGGGTGTGTTTTTGCTGTTATTATATTGATACGTGACTCCCGCTGCTTCATCGAGGTGTACAAGTCTCGTGTAAACAACTCTCTAGAGAGCACCTAGGCTTTCAGTTTTAGGTAGTGATTTATCATTGTTGCTGTTAAACTGAGGATTCTAGCTTCTTAGAGTCAGCAGCTTCTGGTTTTTCTAATTCTACAACAACCTGTACATGGACCACTTGGGGCCCATCATATTTTGATTGTATAAGCAATCTAATTAATCCTGTTTTATAAGATTCATGAATCCTATTGGTTGTTTTATTTTAAAGAGCTCTAAATAATATAACACATGCTTTAAATACCTTTATAATGCTATGCAATTACTACCACTATCAATTTCCATTGTATTAAATGGAAAATTTTTCTTATTATATAAGTGTGCCTTTCCCTCTCTTCTCATTCATTGACAGCCAAGATGTTTAATGTTTAATTGGTTTTGCCTACTGTAGCTATCATGTGAGAGTAGAGTTCTCACCAACCCATAAAACAGGCAAAATGTTTCTATATGCTTTATGTGAATAACAATCAGTATTTGGATATGCACAAAATTCCTAAACTCAAAATCCTGATTCATTATTAAACAATACCCACTGCCTTTGAATCAAAGGTGTTTTATGTAACTATTATGGTTGCATTGATATGATATATTATACTTTCTCTGTAATTTAAGAACGTTGGAGGATAGCTATGTTTCTTAGGGTGATCACTAGGTGTTGGCACTTTATACATCAAAGTTAAAGAGCTCTGTTTTTCATTTATTTTGATGCTGCTTGCATTATAGTTGGAAAACTGCATTAGACTGGCTTACTTCTGCTAATTCCCTTGATGAGTTTTTTTTTTTCATTTCAACATGTCCATAAATGAAAAATTTGCCGTGTGTTTGTATTTACTTATGCTTTACTGTAATTTCAGTTCTCTGATTTTCCCATACATTGTCTTTTGCTCTTGTGTTTCACAATTAGTCAGTTAGTAGAATTCTGTTATCATTTTGTACATGCAACTCTAAAACAGAAGTCATAACATTTCATTATTCTTAGTTCAATCCGTCTAGAATATAGTTGACCTCTGTCTTAAATAAATTCACTATGTGTTTTAATGCAATGTCACCCTTTGAGATTACATGTACAAGTTTGTAAATATGTACTGCATTTCTGTAAGTAAGTGGCACTTTAGTTTCAGCAAGTGTGTCTGCTATACATTACTGTGAGATAATATCTATGATAATCTATTTATGAAGAAGAAATACTAGGTCGACTTACAGTTTTAATTCTAAACATGATAGTTTAGTTTTAGGCCTGTCAGAGGCAGGACCAAAAACTATACTCAATTTTTAGAGAGGAGGGAGAAAGAAGTAGAAGAGAGAATGTAGAAGAATGGAATAATAGAGAAATGAGAGCACCCTCAGTAGATGGAAGAACTCTAACTGGACGACAGTTACAATGTCTACCATCTCACTTTGTATTAGTGTTACATCACAAACCAAGACATTGTCACAGGAAGCTCTGGAATTTACTTATTATAAATATTGTAGTAGCAGATTTCATTCCAAAAAGCAAGTTGAAGAAATTTTATTCATTTCTGCCTAGTGCTTGTGAGCTATGTGTAAAAGATAGGAATTATTTCAAGAGCATCAGGCTTGCTCATTTATTTGGAATCTTTCAAGATAGGAAACAAAAATGTTCTTTAAGTTAAAAAACTCTTCTTTATTTTTAAAGATAGTTTTGAAAATCAAAATACCCAAGAATGAAACCCAAGTATTCAGTGTACAGCTTCTGCAGTGGAGAATGTATCTTAATAACCAAGGCAATCATTAATGTCTATATTTTATTTGAAATTTTCCCAATTTGAAAACAAAAGTAAATTCTTGTACAGCAATCAATTTCTCTCAATTAATAAGAATATGAAAGATCCAATATACATATTAAAAATGAATATAGGATTGTATACATTTAAAATTTCAGGAGTTTGTTGGCTATTTTAATTTCTTTTCTTTAAAGTACATCTTAATATTTCAACTGTTCATGGAACTACACCATAAATACTGATAATATCCATTCAAAAGATTTTTCCAAGTCTCATAGTTCCCCAATCCCATCTCCCTCCAAATGCCATGTTTCTTCCTAGTTATTTTTGTGTAATTAATAACCCAATTTAAGTGGATACTGCTCAGTTGCACATGGATATATAGGCATTCACTGGAACTTGCTATTCTAACAGTGTCATGTCCACAAAGTGACTCTCCCTCCTGAAGCAGTTTTCAACTGCCAATAATTATGTATGGGCATGAGGCCTTCTCATGAGAGCCTTCTTAACTTAACCTGGTATTTTGATTGTCTTTATTTTGTGCAGGTCTTTTGAAGGTAACCTGAGATCTTAGGAGTTGGTGTATGGAGCAGTCATGTCATATTCATAAATTCAGTATCTCACACATCTAAATTTGTCTTCCAGCTCTTAACTTCTACTTCTCCATAAAGTTTTCTGTATTTGAAATAATGGGAGTTTTGTGTAAATAACACATTCACAGCTGAGTCATTCACACTAAACACTTTGATCTGTTACCACAGTCCTCTGTAAAAAGAAGCTTTTCTGACCAAAGTTAAGAGCACATAAATCTATGTATATAAACATAAATATTTAGAAGACAGTTTGAAATCACAACCATTTATTTAAACAACAACAGTAGTTCCCAGTCCCTGAGTCTATATTTTCCATAATCATAGGCATTTGTTCAGGCTTACAGTACAAGTAAAAAATCCTTCCAGTGGAGTCATCCTCATAACCAATTAGGAAGTGGTTGTGCACTCCCATACCCTTCAGGTCTCTATTGCACTACATGTCAAACCTTTCCAAACAAATCAGTAGTGTGACATCAATTTTTCAGTGCTTGATGAGATCAATGATGTCTTTTCTACTCTAGAATTCTTCATAATACCTTCTGGTACTATGTCAGCTTCCAATAGAGACTAAGTTTCTTGGTAAGTTCAATATTTGTTTCTACATATTCTGTCTCAAAAGTGAGTGTCTTCAACAATGCCATCATATCATCTAATTAAGATGGATAACCAAGTGCAATGGCAATATCCTGCATTGTTTTTGGTGTCTCTCAGTGCTTCCTAGGCAGTAGCTTATATTGTGGTATTCTGGCATGCCTACTGGGAAGAACTTATCCTCTTCTGTAGGATACTTATTTATAAACTCTCTTTAAAAAATACATATTTCTTTATGTAATTTATGATCTTTTAGATTTTCATCTAGACTTAGTGTTGACTAACCCACCTCTAATCTCTCTTTCCTACAATTGTGTATCATCATTTAAATTGTTACCTATGCTTTGCTCTCCTATTTAATTGAAATTTTCCTTTGATTGAAAGATGTCTGTCAGAGAAACGGGGCCAAATGGCTGAAGATTGATGCTGTAATGTATGGAGAGAAAATGGGAACTTTCCAGGCAGCCACTGGTATGTCATTTCTTAGTTTGGGAAGCTGCAGGCCCTGTACTTCCTATAAAATCAGATATATTTATCCCTCTCGGGTCTCTGAGGTGGTTGAATAACAGATAGCTAGAGTCTCATAATTTAATTTTGAGTTATTTAGGAGTCAAGAGAGTGTTATAGATATAAGAAGATACTTTTAAAATTGTGTTGCAAGTTAGTATGAATGTTGAGTCAGATATAGACCTTTAAACTCATGTAGATATTTAGATAGTAGAATGTTAAAGTCAGGTACCAAATACATATGGACTGGTCATTGGGAATGTACCTTAAGCCATATAACCCTCATAACTGTGGCCTAATTACCTCTGTTGTACTGTATTGTATTTGTTATTGTAAGAGAAAGAGCCATTTGTTGGACTGAAAGGGGAAACTGTAGGGGGAAATAAGATATACCATAATCTTAAAAGAAAAAAAAAAGGGAAGAGGATGGGGGGTTGAGGGTGGGAGGGTGGTACTGGAGGGGGAATAGGGAGGGGACTGCGATTGAGGTGTAACTTGAAGAAATAAAAAAAGGAAACAAACAAACAAACAAACAAAAAAAGATGATAGGTTTCCATATAGCTTTTCATGCATCTTCATTGTCTTTAAACCTTCTGAAAATTCCTTATTTCCTGATTCCTAACTCCTCTGTGTTTGAATTTTTCCATATAAAGTAGTTCTCCTTTCTCTTTGATTATATTATTCTTCCATCTCTAAAGACAGTTACTACTATTGGTCTGTTTCTGGTTTCTAGTACATATTCTCCAGGTAAAAAAAATATAAAGTAAAAGATTTAAAGTTAAAATTCACATGTGAAGGGGAACATATAGTGTTTGATTCATAGGCCTGTATAACCCCACTGTCTAACATTTTTTCACTTCTATCCATTTATCTAAAAATTCCTGATTTCAACTGCCTTTACAGTTTACTAATATTCCTTGATACTCTGTTTCTTTTGGACACTTGCATAGTTTACACACATACCACCATTTTATTATCATTCATCATTTGATGACCATCTTGGTTGATTCAATTACAAAGCTACTATGAATGAGCTATGAATGGATGGATATGGATGCACAAGTATCTCTATATTAAATGTAAAGTCTTTGTCTATATGCCAAGGAGTGATGGTGTTAGGTAATATGGAAGCACTTTCTCTACAGTTTTGAGAAAACTTCAAGTTGGTTTCCAAAAAAAAAGCTTCACTACTTTACACTTTACCACCAACAGGAGCTTTTCTAGATCCATCAATTTGGTTGCAAATTGCATGATTTCCTTGTTTCTGATAGCTGAGTAGTATTCCATTGTGTAAATGTACCACGGGTTTTTTTTTTTAATTCTTTAATTGAAGGACATCTGGGTTGTTTTCAGTTTCTAGATATTACAAATAAAGCTGCTATGAACATACTTGAGGAGATCTCCTTGTGGTTTGGTGAGAAATGGTATCTAGTTCCATTGCCCTTGTTAAAATTGAATTGTTCATTTTCATGTTAATTTTAAAAATTCTTTGTATATCCTAGATATTGATCCTTTATTAGATGTCCAGCTGACAAATACTTTCTTCATTCTTTGGGCTTCCTTTTCACTCAGTTCACTATTTTATTTGCTTTACAGAGTTTTTTTTTAATTTAATGTTATGAGGTACAATTTATCAATTGCTCTTCTTTTACTATGCAAATTTTTATAAGAAATTTCATACCATTGCCTATCAATTGAAGCATACTCTAGCACTTCTAAATCATCAAGTTTTACAGTCAGATCCTCAATCTATTTGGAGTTGAATTTTGGGAAGGATAGTAGATTATGCCCAAATCTCATTTTTTTGCATGTTTAAATACATGTGACTAAGCAAAAGAAAGCACAGCACATAGCATGTGTGTGGAGGTCAGAGGACAATTTGTGGGGTTTGGTTCTGTCCTTGGTTCATTAGGTTTGGTGACAAGCACCTTTATCCACTGAGTCATATCATTCACCCAGAATATTTGAATTTTGGCTTCTTGAGTCTGAGTTATATATTGAGGCAAGTATACAACTTTTGATGCATCCATTTTTCTTCAATAATATTACATTGTGTAAATACATTATAATTTCATTATCTACTCATTTGTTACGTACAGGCTTATTCCATTTACTTGCTATTGTGAATAATGCAGTAACAACCATAGATGTCCAAGAAGCTCTAAGATAGGATATGCAACACCTTGTCAAACTAGGTTATATGTTAATTCCTTTTGACGTATTGGGAGCAACATCTGTACCTAATTCTACAATGTATGTAGTGGTTTACACCCACAAAGAGTAAATAAGGGTCCCAATTTTCTCACATCCTTGCTAGTATTTTCTGTTGTTTGTTTTCTTTGTAAAAACTGTTCTGATTTGGATGCAATAGAGCATCTCTCATTAGCTTTATTTGTATTTCCCTGATGTCTAAGAACATAACCCCTCTTAAAATTCTTCTTGACCATTTGTGTTTATGTTTTTGAGAACTGTGTGGTTATGTCTTGCCCCTTTATTGATTGGTACTTTGGGTGTTTTCTATAATCAAGTTTTGCAATTCTTTATGTATATAAGACATTGATTCCCTGTCTAAAATATAGCTACTAAATATTTCTTTAATTGTGTAATCTATATATTTTACTTTACTGATAGTTTCCTTTGATATGTAGAAATATTTGACAAGGATATCAAAGAACTACATTAGGGGGAAAAAGAAGCTTATTCAATACTTAATGCTTAAAAATCCAGATTGCCACTTGCTGAAAAATAAAATTTGGATGTATATCTCTTACCTTACACAAAAGACAAACTAAATATATATAAATAGCAGAACATCTATCAATGAAAATGGTTTTTGATAATCTTTATTTATGTAATTGAAATCATTAAATATGTAACTGAGATAATTTTATTATACTATAGCTAGATTATCAGATTTGAAAAGCATATACCTCTGTTACCATAACCAATGGATACTACTCAGAATAGAATAATATGTTCCATTCACAGATTTCTTAGATTTTCAAATAATGATGATTTGATTCCTCTGAAATTCTAATTGCTCATTTTTATTCATTAAGTCACTCATTAAAAAGGCATCAACATATTGTAATATAGGAGAATTACATCAACCATTATGAAACTTCAGAAGTAAAGAGAATGGAGGCTATTATTGTGGTAATATTCTCATTTAATCCCAATAGAATACTGATTAGATTCTATGTATCATTATTTTTTACCATCCTAAAATATAATTAGCTGGGATACTCAAACAACTGAAACCCTTGTCCCCTAGTTCTGGAAGAACAATTTTCAGTCAAGGTCTGGGGTCAGTTAAGTACTCCTGAGGGCCAGCAGAAACAATCTATCCTATGTCTCTGCCATAGTGACTTCTAATTTACTGAAACAATGAGATCTGAGTACATTGTACTTGCTAACATCCTTTATCCAGACAAAGAGTAAAAGTTTTATTGTGTCCATGATATGAGGTATCAAGATACTTTTTGATATAGGCAGTTATTCTCCTTGAAGCTGCAAAATTGGCATGTTCTGTTTTGTCACTACATTTCTGCTGTGATATAGCTGACATTGTATTTGTTTGGTTTGTGTTGTTCTTGTTAAAATGCTACTGTATCTCTTTAAAGGTTCTTATAGTAATCCTGAGCCCTGTCTCTCTGTTTAACTGGGTAGTTGCACTTTGTATAATTATTCTCTGTGTTATACACTGTGTAATATTGTTTACTAATTCATTGCTTATTGTTTACTTTACATATTAGTAGACACACCATTGTAAATAAACTAAGTGTCTTGTGTACTATGTGATTTTTTTGATTCATTTATACTGTGAAGTATTAGAGTAAATAGTACTATATATCCTTCAGCTCTCAGCTAAAAAAAGATTTACTCATTCATAAAAATAAAGCTGTGTAATCAAGGATTTCTGTACTGGAATTTAAAAATTGCCTTAGTCATATTTTCACTACAGATCCTTTACAACCAAACCACATGCTACTAATTAAACATACTATATTTCTATTTAGAATCTCTTGTTTTGACTCATGAAATATAATAGGATTTTTCTTATGAAATAGCAGGGTAATTGTAGGATATGTATATGTGGGTTTATTCAAACTGGTACCCAAAGAGAATTTTCTTCCATATCTGCTGGATGTGTTGTTTTAGGATGTTAGATGCACCAATAAGTAAGATGGTGGATGTTAAGACCAATGACGTCAGGATTCTGGGGACCCACATGTTAGAAGTAGGAGATGAACATTAGTAAATTTTATTCTGACTGGCACATATGCACTACTACGACAGGATGGCAGGCACATATGTCTATGCACATATGCGCTCGCGCGCACGTGCACACACACACACACACACACACACACAAACACACAATTTTTTACTGGCTTACAAAACAAAAACAACTTTTATTCTTCTCTCATATATTACATCTGAGCTGCAGTTTTCCCTCCCTCCACTCTTCCCAGTCTCTCTTCCCACCTCCCCTCTCTTCCAGATCCACTCTTCCTTCCATTTTCCTTCAAAAAGAAAAGAGCAGGTCTCCCAGCAACATTCACTGAAAACAGCCTATCAAGGAACAATGAGATGGGAACAAACACTCAGATCAATGATGGATGAGGTGTATTCATTTATGATTGGATGAAATGTTCAGTAAATAAATTTTAGGTACATTTTGTTCATAATATTTTTTTTTGCTCCAATATTTCTACTTTTGGTTTCTGTCTGGCTGACCTGCTAATTAGTGAGAGTGGTGTACTTAAGTGTCCCACTATCAATATTTGAGGGTTGCTATATAATTCATACTTTAGTAGTGTTTTCTTTACAGATGTGAGTGGCCTTGCATTTGGGCTACAAATATTAAGAACTGAAAGATTATCTTGTTGGGTCTTTCTTTTGATGAGTATGAAATGTTGTTCCCTGCCTCTTTTGATTAATTCTTATTTGAAGTCTATTTTGCTAGATATTAGAATGGCTACATCAGCTTGTTTTCTAGGTCCATTTGCTTGAATTTTTTTTCTCTTCACTCTGAGATCTATTTTTGATCTTGAGGTGTGTTTCTTGTATTTGGCAGAATGATAGATCCTGTTTTTGCATCCATTTTGTTAGTTAGCCTACATCTCTTTATTGGAGAATTAAATCCATTGATACTGAGAAATATCAACTACCAATGATTGCTAATATTAGCAGTTGTTGTTGTTGTTGGTGGTGGTGGTGGTGGTGGTGGTAGGTTGTTTTTCCCTTCTTTTGATTTTGCTGGTGTGATATTATTTATTTCCAGTGGGTTTTTTTTTTTTTTTGAGGAGGGTATAGTCAACCTAGTTTTCCTTCTAATATCTTCTATAGATTTGTATTTGTGGATAGATATTATTTAAATTTGACTTTATAATGGAATATCTGGCTTTCTCTATAGTAATTGAAGGTTTTCCTGGGGATAATAGCATTAGCTGGCATCAGAAAATTGTAAATAAAAGAGAAATGTTTTAGTTGTATTTTCTTCCATTACTTCAATATGGCTCATTATCCTCTGGTATTTGCTTCTTTCCCCACCCACAGAACACCCAATGTAGCTGATACCTGTTATACATCTGGGAATTAATGTTGCAGCTACATTTGATTTTGTTGTTACACTGTCAGTCTTAAGGTAGTGTCATCAAAGATCAGCATAGGTCTATATAAGGCCAGGAATACACAAGTATACTCTGAAAAGTAGTTGTGGGCAAAATACAAAATAAGCACAGAAGAGAGATGCTTGCTATTATAATCTCTTCTTTACATCCAGCTGATCAAGGAAGACTGGTATCTGTGAGAGCAGCTATCAACTATCTCACTTTGAGCCAATAAGAGGGAATCATCCTTTTTTTGGAAAAAAAATATAGAGGGCATAAAGCAACTTGCATTGAGATCTTAGTAAAGAGACACAATAAATCAAGATTCATTTTCTGTATACAAAAAAAAATGTAAGCAGTAAAGGTTACTTTCAAAGCTATCATAGTAGAGCATAAAATGTTTTAAAATGTGCTTTAATGTAATTAAATTGACCTAGAGTACTAAAACAAATAAATGGCCAAAGTCCACAAATAGTTTAACTTATAATAATTCTTTAGAAGGTAACTGCTATATCAAATTAAGCAATAAAAACTGTGACAAATACATCTATTTCTCTCCCTCAACATATCCAGGTTATAGAAAATCCTTTTATATCCAGTTTTCAGTTCTATTATTATTCATTATCTTTTCTGTGTTGGCTTTTCTAAACCTACAAGGCAAATTTCCAATAGACCTTAACATGTTTTTCCCTTTCATTTAAAAGGGATAAATGCTCCAGTATGCATGCTGATGGAAATTAATTTCATTTAAATGCTCTCTGGCTAGCTCTCTGCAAGTGTAAATACTTCTACTGCAAATTTTGTTGCGAAAGGTTTTTCATCACTAGCCGGAGCTATGACTAGATTATGAGAGAGCAGAAAAGCACTAATGAAAAAAAATGTAATCTACTTTCTCTATCACATTATCCAAAGTATCTGCCACACCATCACATTAACAGGAAAATCTATCCACTTTCCAGGAAGGCTTCCTACATAGCTTTGCACAAATGTCAAGTGTTGGAAAGATGATCACATCTGATTAGTGAGATTAAGTCCCAGAACAGTATTGTGAATGATGATGAGCCTTATGCACACAGCAGGGAATATGTAACTGGAAAGTGAAACCTGAGACAACCTTGTAGTCTCTTTCTAAAACATGTATATATATAAAAAAGCAATAGCTACACTGTTTTAACAGATTGACCAACTTTCTATTATCTGAGAAATCTTTTTTCAACACTTTATATGTGTAATCCATAATATTTAAAACTTAGTTTTGCATCTTGAATAACTACCTCATTGGTAAATAACTTAAATAACAGAGTATACTATAGGCTCCCTGTAAAATTCTGAGTTTTACCAAGTGTGTGAACCCATGTAGCCACCAGGTCAGTTGTCAGAAAGAAGTTTCATGGAGACATCTCATAAGGAATCCTATGTCCTCCTAGCCCACAGTCACACAGAGCAGCTGTGAACAATTACTGAATTGTTTGTACTTTTTGACTGTTTTGTGTAATGGATCATTGTGCATTATTTTCTACCTGGTATTTTATACCCAGAGAGTGTTTCAAAAAGTTGGTAAAAGATTTATTCTGATGAAAATGGTTTTATATCTATTAATGATATATCTATAATCACTTCTTGATGCACACAAATGCTCTTTTGAAATTTACTTAATTTAATTTGCTTCCAGGAGCATTTGGACATGGATTATAGAGTAGGCAAAAAATATTTTTTACTAGAGAAAATACTAAACAATGCAATCAGTAGCTCATATGACAAATAACAATTTAATGTTTTGAGACACTGTAAAACCATTTTCCAAAAGAAAATCAGTAACATGTGGCTTAGGTTGTTTAAATCTATTCCAGCTATTCCAAATCTGGAATTATCAGGCATTTAAAAATGTTAGCCAATATTAGGCAGTATCTTCTAGTATACTTTTACATTTGTAATGAGGCTGGTAATTGCTTGATGAGCTTGTTTTGATTTGAAAACATTTTACTTTGGCTAAGACTTGTCTTCATCTTTAAAATTTTAAATTGGATTGTTATATTATCTGGCATTTAAATAATTCTTCTTTCTTTATTCTAAATATCAGACATCATTAATTTTATTTCACATTTTACATATACTCTATCACTTATTTTTATTATATTTTAAAATATAAGACAATCAACATTAGTGTTCTTTTTAAAAATTTATTTATTTGTTGCTTCAGGTTACATCTCCATCATAGTGTCCTCTTTCCACCCTTTCCAGTCCCACCCTCCCACCCTCTACCCCCTAATCCTTCCATCCCACTCCTCTGGAGTGGAGTGTCCCTACATAACAGTCCGCCACCCCAGTTCAGCAGTCATAGAGGGCCAAGAGCCTCCTAATACACTGGGGGCCTACAAGGCAGTACCACCAGGGAAAAGTGTCTCATTGACAGGGAGAGAAAACAAAACAAAACAAAAAAAATCTAAGTCCATGTTCCCTTTGGTGTGTTGGTTGTAGTACAGATATACTGTACTATATAGCTAATATCCAACTATAAGAGATGTATGATCATCACTAAATGTGTTATATTGTACTTCCTACAAACAAAACCTCCTGAATATAGAACCACAATATAGTCATCTATAAAATCAAAATGATTGCCTCAAAGCTTATACAATAGTTACTTTTTAGACAGTATTTCTTTGATATTCTGAGAACTTTTGTGCTTCCAAATAAATTGTAAGATTAATTTTCTGTAATGTATAGCGTTGGAAATTTGATTGGGAGTGCATTGAACCTATAGACTTCTTTTGATAGTATGATCATCTCCACGTTGATTTCCCAACCAATGAACCTGTGATGTCTTTACATCTTCTAGTTTCTTCGATTTCTCTCTTGACTGTTGAAATTGTCATTACAGTCATCATCCTCTTCTCTGGATAGGTTTGTTCTGAGGTAGCTTATTATGATTATGAAGCTATTGTGTGTGGCTTTTGTTCCCTTAGTTCAGAATGGTTGAAATTGGTGTATAGGAGGGCTAAAGATTTTTGTATGTTAATTTTTCCTGCAGCTTGTTGAAAGTACTTATTAATTCAGAGGATCTTCTGTTGGAATCTTTATGGTCTCTTACAAAGAGAATTGCTCTTTTAAAAAAGTATTATACTTTTACTTCTTTCTTTCTAATGTATATTTGTTATTTGAATATTTATGTAAGATTTTCAGCACTGCATTAAATTAGAGCGGAGGAAGAGTACACTTTTGTCTTGATTATGCTTTTAATGGAAATGTATAAATGTCTCCTATCTTGCATAATGTTGGCTATATGTTATATATAGTCTTAATTATGTTGTTATGTTCCTTTTCTTCTGAGTTTCAAGTACTTTTTATCAGGAAGGAGTGCTGAATAATGTGCTTCTAGATCTTGAGTTAATTTATGTGACATATTTACACCTGTTGAATGTGGAATAACACCACATCTTATTTCAAGTTGTGTTAGCAAGCCTTAGTAACAGAAACAGTATGTCACTGGTACAAGGCTGACATGACAATCAATGGAAAAGAATAGAATATACAGACAAAAGCCTCCACAACAATAGCCTGCCATTGGTCAAAATATTGGGCCATAACCCCTTTCCCTTCCTTGTCTTTGCTTCATGGCTGGTATGAGTTTGACTGTAAATTGAAGTTGTAAGACAAACAAACACCTGTGCCATAAGTTTCTCTGTTAATATTATTTTTTGTTAATATTATTTTATTATAGCAACATAAATAAACATAGCATAGGCCGTAAATATTTTTTCGCACAGCAAATTTGACTAACATAGAGCATCAAGAGAGAGGGAGGTCCTAAATACATTTTAGCACTCATTAATGGACACATTGGTAACCCAAACCAGTTTCAAGAGGCAATTCTTATATAATTCTCCACTTTTCTTTGGAATCCTGGGTACATTTATGTTAAGCTCCATATTTTAGTTTTCTAGTTTAAGAGAAGCCATCTTCTCTGCATGTTCTTCTGTTAGCATTGCAGTGTAGGGAAACATAACCTGAAGTCATTGGTGAAATAATCCTGTTTTCTGAGAGAACAGATATGTTGGTGCCTATTGTTACTGCCTGAAAGTCATTGTCTCATGCATTTTCACCACTTGTCTAGTTTTTAACAGGAGTAGATAATTTTAGTACCAGAAATTTTGCTATATTTAGAAGTGGGAAAAAACAATACTTTTAAAATAAAAAAGTTCCTAATGATTCATTTCAAATTTAATTATAGATGGTGATAAGTAAATTAAATTTGATGGCTTGATGGTGTAGCTTTTTGTATATATAATGGAATAGTTTCATTTTATTTATATAACTGTGGAACCCTGTTTTTTTTCTCAGTTTGATTCCCATTATAATTTTGATGATAGCATTTTGTAATTGTTTATTAAGTTTTGGCATGCTAAGGGACATTGATAGTTAGAACAATTTCTTTTTATGTTCTTGAAAGTAATAAACACCAAGGTTGCTGGCTTAAAATAAATAATATCAAATAATATATTTTATATAAATAAAATATGTATAACAGGGCTGTATAGCCAGTACTTGGTAGATCTCAATTTTGAGCTGAAAGCAAATAGTTTCACAAATTTTCTGCCCTGTTTTCAATTGAATTTTAATTTTCTATATTATGGTCAGATTCTAAGTTTCCATATGTTTCACAAAGTAAAGATGGTACTTTTCAGATAGCCAACTCTAGCAGCTCCTGATGTCTAGGTTTGGCCACGCATCTCAACCAATTAGAGACGAGCAATGGTAAAATGCAGGGAAATGAGATTCAATAAATGCACATGTTAAGAACAGCAAAGAGTATTTGATAACTCCTTTTGCTTTTGGGGTGTGAACAAGATAATACGATTTAAACAGAGGAAGAATTAGGACAGGTAGATAAAAGATTTCATAATTAAGCAGTTCTGGTGAAAGTGTGATCTAGGTGACCATGGCCTCATCTCTGCTTTAAAAGATAGTCTGAAGATATTTCTTTCTTTTTATTTTGTTTTCATTTTATTTTTCTCTCCTAAATTACATCCTGACCACAATTTTCCCTCCTTCTATTCTTTCCGTTTTTCCCCTCCACCTCTCCTCTTCCCCAGATTCAGTGCTCCTCTGTTTCCCTTTACAAAAGAACAGGCCTCCCAAGGATATCATCCAAACATGGCATAATAATATACAAGAAGACTAGGTATAACTACTTATATGAAGACTAGATGAGGCAACACAGTAGGAAAAAAGGGACTCAAGTGTAAGGAAAAGAGTCAGAGACAAACCCTATTCCCACTGTTAGGATTCCCACATTACTTAACAACTCATGGGAAATCATGAGTCTGTTCTAGGGTACAACTTTACCAATTTGTACAATTGCCCTCATCTACGGTGTGATCTGTAAAGGAAGGCTCAGTGCTTCCTGAAATTCAGTGTAACTTCAGGTTTAATGTAGTCACTGAGAGTGTCAGAAATACTTTGGGCATTTAAAACTATACCACAAAACCAAAATGACAGTAATGTATCTCAATAGATCTTTTTGCCTTTATTCTTAAAGTGAGGTGAGAGTGGTTATGTACTAAGTACTCAAATTGTAATAATATAAAGTTAACTTATACTGAACCAAAAATACACACCTTACTGTTCCAAAATGTTAGCAGACATGTGATTTCAAGCATAGTGAGTACCATTAGTTGAGTTCTTTTTTGATAAATGGAGTTAGATAATTCGTAATGTACTATCAGTATCAATGTAGAAATCAGTATCAATGTAGCCAAGCTTACATTTAATGATTTATGTATCTGGAAAATAACAGTTTACATGCACACATAGATATTTATATTCTATGTAGCTATTATCTCTGAAACTAAAACAGAGTGAACTAAGCACCATTTTCTTTATATAATGAAGTCAAGGTTCTTAAAAGAAAACAAAAACAAAATACTTTAATATGTAGCTTAGTCCATGACATTTCCAATCTAGGCTAAAAATACAGTTTATGCATCAGGGATATTATGTATTTTTAAATAATAAAAATTTAAATATATTTTTGTCATGAAATTTCAAGAAATACATGTCTAAGTGTATACACTATTACACTTCAATTGAAATACACTAAGATACTACATCATATTTCTAGTACAAAAACCTCAATACCTCACTTGGTAAGATTAGTTATTTGATGAATCTTAATTGATTTGACATTTGTATTTCCTGGACCAGGAGGATTATTTATTTAGAATTTTGTAACTCCTAAACTTTTTTTCTTGATAAACTAATAGTCATTTTACCCTGTAACAAGCCCTACTCCAGCACATGCATATTTAAAGATCATTTACTATGATGTAATGATCTATGATGAAAAGACAGTAATTATTCTTTTATATATTTCCATAAATATCATACTATACAAAGAATTCTCTAACATTTTTTTCATAAATAAATTTGCTATCTATTTCCACAAACATGAAAGAATTACTTCAAATGAACTGGCAATGCAGCCATAGTTACTGAATGAGTTGGTTCCTGATGGACTTATTCTTCAGGACAATGAAAATCAGCCTGTGACACGGCACAGTCAGTATCTCGTGTATTTTGAAATGATGCAAAATGTGAAACTGATGTTAAATAGATTATACCAAATAAAAACTGTCTAATATGTATGGAAAGTTCTTAAAAGTTAAATAAAACTAGTAAATTTTAGGACTCAGTACAGATAGCTTAAATCAGTCTCACTCAGACTTTTCATGTTGTTTTCCAATTGATTATATGTGTATACATTTTATAAGTGAGGTTGAATATATATTTGTAAAAACTTCTCAAGTTTTAGGATGATAGTAATTAAATACAAATGTAGTATAACTAGCAGATGCATACAATTATTATGCTATCAAATGAAGTTAATGCAATTATACTGTTACAATGTAAATTTTATAGAAAAATGCTTGCTTATAATTAGAAAATACTTGTTTGTTGATTGATAAAATCAGACACAATCTTAGCTACAGAATATTATCAAGGAAAATATTTTTTTCTTTCTTCATCAGAGAAACAAGTGTATCCATAAAATAGAGATTGGGAAAGTTGCTATCAATATCAGAATGATCATTTAAAGTCTGTTTCCAGTTTTTCTTTGTACTACACAGTAGTACATAAAACACCTGTTATAATCTTCATGTCTCT
This sequence comes from Lophiomys imhausi, assembly GCA_907164525.1. NCBI lineage: Eukaryota > Metazoa > Chordata > Mammalia > Rodentia > Muridae > Lophiomys > Lophiomys imhausi. Next base: position 2,580,974 of record CAJQZJ010000637.1, on the reverse strand, counting down.
TTTTGAAAAAAATATGAATATATATTCCATTTGCTTATCTTTTTCTTTGAAAATATTTCAGGAAAATTTAGAAATGAAAAATTTTTATACTTGATGTTACATTTTACTTTTGTCAGTAATATGCTAAATGCAAACCTCAAAATGTGTATGAAAGTTGTATGCGTAATGGTATGTATTCAAGTTTTTTTGTAGATAAACACATGACAAAAATGTGATGGGTTTTAAATGAAAGCAAAACAATTATAGAATTCATTGATATAATTCTGTGTTGTATCATTACAAACACAAAGAAATCACTAAGTACTGTATTCCTTTTTTGCAACTCTGTATGTAAATAAAAATTAAAGTAATATGTTTTGAATTCTTTTTACTATAGTATTTTTTTCTGACTTTCTATTTAACACAACTGTTTCAAATATGAGTAGACAATGTGCACAATAAAACAAATCAAAGTTCTTATATTTTATAATTCTTTTCTTGCTCAAATACTTCTGTAATTTAATTCACTCCATATGTTTTCCAGGCTGACAAATCATCCATAATGTTCATAATGGCCTTTGAAAATACAGACTAGAAATAAATAATTGTCTTAAGAAAACTAAGAGGACAGGAACAGCAGTTTATAGATCATCTTATTGCAAATTACTATTATACTTTCTGGATCTGAATTCATCTCAAGGGAAATGTTCCATTATTTTATTTTTTAGCTAGGATCTTTCAACCTTGGCATGTCCAGTTTTTAATCATGTCATGTTAAAAAATACATTGTCACTCTTTCCATCTTAAGAAGAACTGACTTATATTTCCAAACAGCATAGCTCTGTGATTCGGAAAATGAGGCTTGTTTGTTTGTGTTGAAAGGACAAATAAGTATGAACAGGCATGCAGAATTTCCACCCTCAGTATTTGCAACACAACACAGTAGCAGAGAAGAGGAGGAGGAAGGAGGAGGACAGAGAATGTAGACAGGAGTTTGAGCAGCTGCTGACTTCCATTCTGAGATGGAAGAGCTTGCCAAATAACCAATAACTAATCAGCTGCCATGCTGACTGATGGTTTTTCTGCATTCTAATCTATCACTGTGGTCACATAAGATCTACTGTTTACCCAGTAGATGGATAAACTAGAGCTAATATATAGTTTCTAAGCAAATAGATCATTAATTTTGCTAAAATGTGGGGATAGCGGAGCCTAAATCTTCTCTCAAAGAGCATTACTTCCCTTCAGAGAAAGGATAAAGCAGCATAAAGATTTACCAGGCAATAATGATACTTTTGCAAGCAGCAAATCTGCTGTCAGCTTTTTATTTCAGTCTGTTCTTTTCATTTGTCATTTCCTATTAAATCTATCATGGGATTTATTAACATGTTAATTAAAATGGCTAAAGAAGATGAGAATTGATGGACTGAGGAGGTAGAAGATTGCATTTTTTTTTACATTCCTTTCTACAGTGAAAATGATGTCTCTATCAGATTTTTATGCTCCTTCTTTTTCATGAGCTGAAATTTTGGACTTGTAGACATTGAGTTAATTGCATTTTATTATTACTTAGTTTCTAATTAATTGAAGAGCATACCATGAAATGACTTCTTAATGTCTTACAAATCCAACGCTGGTCACCAATTAGCATCAAAGAAGGATGGCTTAACTGTGAATTATCAATGGATAGTTTAAAACATAACAAATAGAAATGACAAGAGATTTGTTTAAGTATATTAAATATAACTAACCAGAATAGAAAAAAAAAGTATACTTTAAATGTAGCCTATACTATTTGCCAGTCATCAAGTTTGGGTCATGAAATGATTTATTGCAAATTCGGAAATGAGATCTTAATTAATGCATTTAGATGGCCAAGAGAATTGAAGTAAAGTTGCTTTTGGTCATACATATGCAATTAATATTTATAATTTTTCATATTTTAAATTAACATGTTATGTGTAACAAGTAATTGATAAAGGGAATTGTAATAAATGTTTTATTATTCTTCCCTGACATTATAAAAATTTATTTTTCCAAAATCTATTAAATAGTTGAGAATATACCTTAGTGGCATTGTATTTGTGTAAGTGTGAACATGTCAAAAAATTCCAGAGAGAAATATTTAAATGCAAATAGTAGTATGTATAGAAACTAACATATTTATGTAAAAAAAATTTATGTTGAACAATGAGGAATTTTGTCATTAATAAATAAGTGCCAGCTGGCGTGGAGGCGCATGCCTTTAATCCCAGCATTCAGAAGGCAGAGGCACGTGGGTCTCTGTGAGTTCAAGGCCAACCTGGTCTACAAAGCTAGTCCAGGACAGCCAAGGATACAAAGAGAAACCCTGTCTTGAAAAAACAAAAGAATAAATAAATAAATAAGTGCCAATAAAGATAATTTTTCTAGCACTTGCCTTTTGTACACAGTAGGTTCAATTTTCTTATATAGTTCTAGTTTTCTTGTGTACATTATAAATAAAATATCCACTAAATGTTGGATATGTATGATATCACATCTCTATATTATCTGAATTGTTATTATGAGTAGTGAAAAGAAAAATACATTTCACTTTTAGGGAAAGAGATGTGAACAAGTCAAGTAACTGAAAGGCATTCATCCACATTGTTGACTGATGAATTACTAAATTGTAGTAAAGGACGGAAACTTGGCTTATAGTCCCTTCTTCATGGATTTTCTAGTTCCAAAGCAAATAAATAAGTTGATATATTTCACATTGATACTTTGCTGTCTCATTAACTACTATCTAAGTTTCAATATTTTGATAAAGTAACATGCTTCACTAATTGACTTGTACCTGAGTTTTTTACTCAGCATATGAGCAATTAGGATGGCAATAAACATTTTTATATCTGAATATTGAATTGGTGTTTTATGGTGAGAATATGGAGTAATTTCCCTTTTTTGAATTTGTATCCTAAGAGTTCCATAAGCTTCTATTTTAATTATAGAGAATTTTATATTCTAGGATGAAAAAAGACAGTTGCATAACAACTAGATATTTTGGCAACTTATCCTAACTTACTTTATAGCTGTGGTATAATACGTTAAGATCTGTAAAATGACTGAAAGAGTGGCTGTAGAATTTTGTGTCTAATAAATAACAAGTCAGCATTTGAAAACAAAGCTTATTTCTTCATTTTTTTTTTAGAGCGGGACTTTCAGACTTGTCAGCAGTGCAAATAATGACACAGAGGCTTTTTATTATTCTGAAGCTTAGCTGTTTTTTGCTGGCCAGATTCTCAGCTACCTATCTAGATTAGCCTGACTAATCTGGGCACTACATACCATCATGTGGCTAGAGTTACCTCTCTGCTCCTGCTCATGTCTGTCAGTTCACCTTCATGTCCCACTGGTGAAACTCCTGCCTTAGCTCTCTTCTCCCAGATACCCTCTCTGTCCTGGAAGTTCTACTCTCTACTTCCTGCCCAGCTATTGGCTGTAGTGGCTCTTTATTACATCCAATAGTCAAGGGAGGAAGCACAAATGTTTACAAAATATAAGACCAGTGATGGGCCACAAAAATAACAATACCAAGGTCAGGATAGTAGGCTAGCACTTAACTCTCTGCTGTTTTATCAATCAACAATCAGATATACGGAAACACACCTTCACACAATGTACTCCAATAATTTTTGACAAAGTATCTATATCTTTTTTTTTTTTTAAGAAACCTTTCAGGCATCTACAAAAGATTACAAGCCCTTCTTTATTTCCAAACAAGAATTTAGGATGAGTACTCACATTCCACAGAAGTTTTCTCCCAATATAATGCAGTGATGATTTCCATATACCATGTGGAAAATGTTTTAATTCAATGTGGTGCTAGTTTCCAGAGTGAACCGGAAACATGAATTCACAGTCCTCAAAGGATGACTATGAAAGTAATCTATTGTGGCAAGACTAATGTTATTTCAAACTGTCTTGCTGTATTGGATGGATGCCATCTCCTGTCAATCTAGCTCTCACCAGTAATGTTCTTCTGTAGTCTGTTTCTCATCTATTTAATAGCCTCTGACATATCTTTTAAATATATCTGACAAAGACTCCAAATCCAGGCAGAAACAACTTAATGGGAATGGCTGGGAAATAAGTTTTCCTCAGAAGAAAATCTGTTGAGCTAGCTCAAGATGCTTTCTGAGCCCTTCCTGTTTTCACTTTCCAGTAAGCCAGTGTTCCTTCAATCTTTCTGAATATTAAATCTGACTCAGAATTGTTTTGTCTTCCTGTATAAGCACTAACACAAGAGCCTCCCACTCTCTCAGATCCACATCTCATCTTCTGGTGTATTACACAGTTGATTTTCGATGCAAGTCCATGGAGTTTTGAAGCAACATAATGATGCATATGACTAAAACTGCTCACCTGCAGTAGTATGAGATTACTGCTCAAAACAGAAAGGGACGGAAATGAAAGTGAAGGATGTGGCACTAGAATCATACTGGCATCAAAGAGCCTTAACAAAGGCTGCTATCATTTATTCCTGCTCAATAAAATTATCTTTTCCAAATGATTATTTTAGAAGACTATTGGCAGATATGTTGCTTCTAGGTTACTGATCCTGCAGGGAAACCCACTATTCCGCAACTGGCTTTGTGATTTATACCATAGATTAAATCGCTTGGTTAAAGGGGAAATCAATTACTATTTTTACAAAACTTCACAAAATGCTTACAATCTACAATCTAATCAGAATCTAAAAGCTCCCTGTAGATTAGTTTTATTGGTTATTTTTTATTGCAGAAACGATGACATTTTTCAGAGAAGCTCGACTACCTCATTTCTTTCACTTTAACATTGCTTTCTTTCTGTACTTAGCACAAGGAAATGAATTCTTGGGATGCTATTTCTGTTCTTCTTGCTTATTTTCTTAATGAAATTAAAAAAATCAATAGGCACCTTTTTATTTTGTTTACTTGGCCATTTACTGTGAATATCCATGGCAAAGGACAGGAATATCATATTGACAATGATCAAGATAAGTACTCACCACTTCAGAGTCACACAAAAGGACCTTCAGTAGTTATTCAATGAACACTTTTGTTGAATACTTATTAGCACTAAACAAACAAATTATAGGAGTTAAATGGGAAAAACAACATTCATAGACTTCGGTGAAGAGTAAGATTTAACCAGGTAATGTGTTTTAACTTCGAATATATGTGTGTATATGGAAAGTATTTGCATATTATAGCATACAATACCACATATATACTACATGTAATATATGGATGACAACATTGTGTACAATGTATATTTTCCAAAAGAATTTAATAATTCTGCCTCACATAGCAGAGACTACCACCTAATTTTCCCACATGGAGTAAATTCGTGTGACAGTCAAATTACCTGTGTTTGCTTTGTCGTGGAACTTCACTGTTTTTATTACTGCAAGTGTTTAGTATCTCTATGACAGAAATTATAGGAGCAGTATGTATTCCTAGTGTGTTAATGGAGAAGTGTTTTGTTACAACCTTAAGGACACTTTAAGTAACTTGCTTGTAAGACTTAATAGTATTCCAAGCCATAAGACATCCATTACTGAACAGGAAAGACCTAATTTCAAATTTATTTCAAATTAACAGGATCAGAACTTTCTTAATCTCCATATCAGCGCTGACACTTCATATTAAATTAAATTAGAAATGACTGAAGGAAGTGTTGTCATTGTGAATTTCTATGTGAAATTAATATATCTTTATTTAAAATTCCATACCCTCTCCAGTAGACACAAATTCAAACAAAATCTTATTTGTTTATTTAACTCTAAGTTGTTGCAAATGCTTGGAAGTCTTAATGTGATAAAGCACATGATAGCTTCCAAAACATGACCTTCTGGTGGTGACCAAAACAGTACAACTGATAGGAGGGCAGAATGGGAAACAATGAGCAGGGGCCCCCGAAGGAGGGTAGCTGTCACAGGGCTCTTATTGAGTCCAGGTTCAAGTTAGAAGTTTTATTTTTTATTACTTTTGAATTACTTTTTTATTATTTGTGTTTTTCAGCCTAGCCTCACAAACATAGTATACTTTGCTATCCTGAAGCTGGATTAAAATATTAAATTAGAAAGGAGAAAGAGAGTAATAAATGTTAGCTTAGTCTTTCAGTAAGGTAGGCAAATAGTATTTTGAGTGTCTTTTGGTGCTGTGTAGCTTTACTCTCAGGAAGCCATCGTCTTAATAAGGAGGGTTGGTTAGTACCCATTTTCAAAGCCATCCTGCTACTGCCCTCAGAAACTAGTACAGCATACTCTACTGCACAAATTCTTCTTAATTCTGGAGACAAACTTGTGAACATTGAAAGATATGCTCATATATTCCTAAAGTAAATTTTAAATTATAGGGAACTTAAATATTGCATAGTCAAATAAGCCTAATGAAGCTATAATTAACTAAACCTTCTGCTTCTGGAATATGTTCCTTTACCAGAAGATACTTGGGTATGCATTTATTCAGGTAGCTTATTTATTGGTGCACACCTGGTCTGGCCTGTGCTGTGTTGGAATAGTGTGCCTATGGGTGAAGCAGGCCCAAGGAGTTTAATTTAGCTTTTATGAATTGCCTTTCTCATAAACATTTTATTTTCATATGATTTCTTAAAATAGAATTCTAACTCAAAGTTTTGTGTCTGGAAAACAAACACAGCCTATGTTGACTACAATAGAAATATGTAAGGAGTGTTTCACTGCTTTTGATTCTAAATTGAAATCCCATGGTAGTTGTTTATTCTGCACATCAATCAGCAGCATTCTTTGAGAATGTGCTTAAAACTGCATAATAGACCAAAGAGTCCCCTTAAACCTTTGGAACACTATTTAAGTTATATTTATTTTTCAACAAATTAGTACATTTGTATTGAACTGTTTTAGGAAAACATATAAGTCTTGAATACAGTTTTTGCTAGCACTATTAATCAAAATATCATTTCACTTGTTATACATCATATTATATTTAATGCATAATGACAAAAACATAACATTTGCTGAAAGGATTATATCTACGCCATTATGTATTAAATGAATGTCATGGATGGGTCAACTAATTGGATGGGTCAACTAATTATTCTAATACTAAAGTACTGTAACCAACATTGTCACCTTCTATGATTTTTCATAGTTTGAAATTACTCCAAAATGGCATTCTTCATATTCGCAAACATGGAAACATCTTTCATGAGTGTGAAATGGCTGTGAAGCCATTTCCGGCTTCAGGGTTTTAGTGATTGTGTGTGAGTAAGTAGGCTGTGAACCTCAGTTATCACAATTTAGGTGAACACAATATGCATTTTAGCAATGGGTGAAAAAGATGTTCCTAATTGCATGTATAAGCTAAGCTAGTATATTTGAGAAAAACTAAAAGAATAAATAACTGAATAATTGCCATTTAGAATAGATATGTAGATCAACCACACCTGTGAATTCAAGCTTATACAAATGTACAGATATTTTTAATGACAATAGCTCATACTATTCTCTTTGCCAAAAGTAAGCTAAATTTATACAAATCTATTCAAAATATTAGTTAAGCATTTTTGTAGATTTAACAAGTCAGATTTATTTAAGTGCTCTTATATTCTTATATCGTTTATGTTCCCCCAAGGTCCTAGAATCATAAGTTTCCCCCAATGACACTAAAGATGATCAGTCTTGGTACTAATGGAAGATAATGGTTCCTTCAGTAGAAAGGACAGAGTAGAACAAAGTTTGGCATTAGAAAGAGTTTTGTAATGAAAACCCCTAACGTCTCAATTTATTTTTCATTTTAGGATTCCCAACTAAATAGAAGGTGAGCAAGGATTCTGTGGCATACACAGTTCCACTGTGATATATGGTCCTATTACAGTCCTTAAAGCAATGAGGATAAGTGACCACAGTCTGATGCCTCTAAATTTAATATCAAACATTTTGTTGCAGAAATGTACAGCTATTATAAATTTGTGTTTATTTTGTTTGATATTTACATGGGCATCACATGTTGTTTATAAAGAGGCTTAGTTGGAACAAAAGAACACAATCATAAACAAAAAATCCAAAATATTCTCAATGTAAAATATACCTATTATTTTTTTTAACCATAGCAGAATTCTGACCAGTTTTGTGTAGACAGTTATCCACAAGGATTTGAAAGGTTATTAAGCCTTAGACTTGTTTGAAGAAAACCTCTCCATTCTATGCTCTCAATCAACACACATGAACTCTGTATTGAAAAAGACTCAGCCCTTAACAACACTGGCAAATATCTTTGTCATTTCCCATGACTTAACTATACTTGTCTTCTTTAAATGAATGGCTTAGAATGATGGAAGTCAGACTGCTCATTATCCTCCTGAGATCAGTTAGACAGAATCTGGTGGGCTGCTCAGGAATTACAACTACATTTATAAGTCATGTTTACATTAAAAAAGAAAGAAAGAAAGAAAAGAAAAGAAATAGAAAAAAACCTGAAAATGCCCAAGTGTTGAAAAAGAAAACTCATAGGCTAAGTCTCAAAATACACTGCACCTTTAAGCAATTAAAAGAAATAAGGTCACTCATAAGTTCTGATTTGGGAGGAAGGGCTGGTTTCAATAAAAATAACAGATAAAAACATGTTTGACTTTCTTTTTTTTAATAATTTATTTTTTATTTCTTCAAGTTACATCTCAATCACAATCCCCTCCCTACTCGCCCCTCCAGTCCCACCCTTCCACCCTCCTCCCCCTCAACCCCCCCATCCTCTTCTCTTCTTTTTTTTTTCAGATTAAGGTATTTCTTTTTTCCCCCCAACAGCTCTCCCTTTCAGTCCAAAAAATGGTTCTTTTTCTTATAACTGTAAATACAGCACAAAACAACAGAAATAAATAGGCCACAATTATAAGAGTTATATGGCTTAGCATACATTCCCAATGTCCATGTTAGACTGCAGGTGGCTACAGAGATTACACAAACTTGATAGCAGCGTAAAAGTTTTTTTTTTGTTTTTTTGTTTTTTTGTTTTTGTAGAGGTATAGGCTATTTCCATGGTTTGGCATTAAAAAGCAGGTAACAGGTTTAAAACACTGTAAATAAATTAAAGGTGACAGCTGTTCAACCTGGTTCTACAAACCTCCAAGAGTTGAAAAAACTTAGAGCTAAGGTAAAATAATGCATGGTGTTAGCCCATGCCATTACCTCCAGTAGAGACAGGAGGATCACTATAGAGTTAGTTGTCTTATAAATTCTAGAGTTACAAGAAACAGGGTGGTGATGGTGCACACCCTTAGTCACATCATTGGGGAAGAATACACCCTTAATCCCAACACACTAGAGACAGAAACAGGCAGATCTCAGAGCTCAAGGCCACCTGATACAAAACAAGCTCTAAACAGAGAAAAACTTTGATCCAGGAGTGGAGGAGCACATCTTTAATCCCATCAGTTGGGAACCACATGTCTTTGTTCCCAAAACTTAGAATGCAGAGACAGGCACATAGGATTTGGAAAGATTTAAGTTTAAAAGCTACTTACAAAAGGCAGGCTGCAATTCAAATAAATTGTCCTTTGAGATCTCAAAATATATACACTAAAGGTTTGTTTAGCTCCAAAATATCAAAATGATTTCTTCTTTAATCCTGATTGAAAGGTAATACTTTATGTATTATCAAAAAAACCAAATTTGCTCCAGGAAAAATATTACCTGACCCCCCCCCCAAAAAAAAAAAGGTAATTGTCCCAGAGTTAGGATTAGGGCAGGGCTCTGTTCTTATCTTTCCAGGAGATTTAAAGCATCCATTCAAGGAATCCAGGGACAACTGGACAACGGAAACCTCAGCAGAAAACAGATCAGACACCAAAGAAGACGAGTGGCCCAGATGTTTGACTTTCTAACCTTTTAAAATTTTTATTAAAAAAGATAAAACCACACATGGTGGTTCATGACTAATGCTTGGTACTCAGATTCATTCAGGGGAATTGTGACTTTGATGCCAACCTTGACAATATATCAATAGTCCACCTCCCTTTTTTGAAAGAACATCACCCGATGTTTGTAACTATTCAAGAATATAGTCATTTATGTTAGAGAAAATTCCTAAAAGTCCTCTTGGGAATTTAAATATTAACTAAGGTACATGATTGAGTAATAGAGTAATAATTGTTTGATATCTATCAACTGATGAGTTTAAGACAAAATACATTTTATCCATTTTTCGTGAATTTTATCATTTTTCATAATAAAATATTTTTCATGCGTAGAGTATTTTCTTAACACAAAACTCAAAGAGTTTCCTTACTTTGCTTTTTTTTTCTTTTAGTCTATCATTTTGTCATCATCTCTTTCCCCTAACCCCTTTATTCCTTTCTTGTCACCATTTTACATGTTTCATGTCACTGTGTTTCTGTTCAAGAGTATCATGTATTCATATCCAACCACCATAACTTATTTATTTATCGTCTTTGTGTGTGTGTCTGTGTGTGTGTGTCTGTGTGTGTGTGGAGGTGTGTGTGTCTGTGTGTGTGTGTGTGCATGGGTGTGTGTGATTGTGGAGACAGAATAATGCATGGTTGTATATAATTAGGGAAAGTATTCTTTTGCTGGCATACATTTCAAGGTCCTTTAGTTACTTTTCTAATGTGGAACTTAATGTGGTAGATATAGAACACTTTGTTAATATTTATTAAAAATTTTCATATTTGAATTTCTCAAGAAGAAGCAACAAATTGGTCTCTGATTATTATTTTTTGCATTATAATGATAATCCCCATGTGTGTTCCAAATTTTTTTGCTGGGACAGAAATACAGAGGTGGGATGAATGAACAACATTTGGGCTGTATCTTGATATTTGTGAGAATAACTACATCTTTTTAAAAATTTATTTATTTACTCAAGTTACATCTCTATTGCAGTCCTCTCTATCTCCTCCTCTCAACCCAGTCCCACCCTCCCACCTTCTTTCCCCTCTAGCTCTTCTGTTCTTCCTCTTCTTTTATTCCTCTCCTCTTCAGTTGAGGGGAACCCCAAACATATCAACCCCCTCAGTTCATCAGTCACATGAGGTCTAAGAGCTTCCACTTACACTAGAACCTGGCCTGGCAGCCTAGCTAGGATAAGTTGTTCTTCTATGGGCAGCAGAGTCCATTTCTGAGACAGCTCCACTCCTCCACTTGATGAGCTAACTATATCTTCATAGCCCTTACTTTTGGAGATAAATTATTTTTCCTTTTAAAAAATATTCTTGATCACAATTAATAAATCAATATATGCATAATGTTCTGGTAGAGAAGCCAAGTTTGGTTTCAAGGACTCATGCCAGGCAGCTCATTCTCTACCTCTAACTCTAGCTCCAGGATGTCCTCTACCTTCATCTGAACTCTTAATACAACTGAATTTACACATCAGCATACTATAAAATATCTTTTATTTGGCTGATGTAATCATCATCTAGGAGACTTACTGAAGAATAAGTTCACATTTTCTTGTGTTTTTTTTTTTTTTTTTCCTGAACTCTGGCTGGTTGGCTCAACTCAACTGCTCTGACTCAAACGTCTCTGCAAACTTACTGATTCAATCTGGCTTCTCTCAGGCCCTCACTGAATTGCTCTGCTTGACCTCAAACTAACTCTGGAATCTATTCGAATCTTTTGGTTCCTTCTTATTCACTGACTTTAATGGCGTGTTCATGAACTCGTGAATGAACTCAACTCTACTGTATTGCACTCACTCAACTGAACTGCACCGAACTCAACTCCAGTCCACTGAACTGACTGAACTGATCTCAATTGCCACAAATTGAACTGTCACTGCATTGCCTCTCAACTGACTCTCCATTGTCAACTGACTGACCTCAATCCAAATGAACTATCCTCTCTACCTAACTCTACTCATTTCTACTATACTGTCTTCACTACTGAACTCTCTACTGTACTCTACTGTATTGTCTTCTTTATTCTTTGTCTACATACTCTCTACTGTCTCAACTATAATGCACTGCTCTTAGGTAGTTCATTCTTTCAAATCTTTCTCTGATTCATCACTTTGACTCTCCTTCAATTAGACATTGCTTTCAAACATGGGTGCTTCCTTCTACAAATGAACCTTACCATAATACTTGAGATTAAAGATATGTACTAAGGGAGTATCTATATTCCACCCAGAAGGATGAAAGTTGTGTTATTCCAGTCAGATCACACAGATATAAAAGACCTTTGAATGTGATCCCTTTCACAGCAGTCATGTTGCTAGATTAAAATTACTCTGCATTACATATAACTACACAGAAATATTTATTATAAAATAAACTGCATATATAAAACAAATATTTGAAGATAATTTATCTATTTTAATTTTAGTCACCCAAGTCAATAGCAAGAAATGATTTGTCCTTTATTCATATTTTCATCTATCAATTATCTATCATCTATCTAATAATATAGATATATTTATTAAGAGTTTATTACTTTTTATTCAGAGATCTTGTTTAATTTAAATTTGGTTAACTTAAACTTTATTTAATTATTGAGTGCCTTAAATCTTTTTTTTTTTTTTTTTTTTTTGGTTTTTCGAGACAGGGTTTCTCTGAATATCTCTGGCTGTCCTGGACTCGCTTTGTAGACCAGGCTGGCCTTGAACTCACAAAGATCCGCCTGCCTCTGCCTCCCAAGTGCTGAGATTAAAGGCGTGCGCCACCACCGCCCGGCCGAGTGCCTTAAATCTTAAATGCCAAAATATATTCATCCTTATATTAGTTTTAATGATTGTTTTATTGTTATTAACTATAGTTTGACATTGATCCTTCTGGGCAGAACTGAAAAAACATATATTTTGTCCCAAATAGAAATATAAAATTAGTCCAAAGTGGTCATACCACCAAAGTTCAACTTGGTAAACCAATGAGTTTTTATAGGGATTAAGAAGGGAGAACCATTATAAACTTGGTTAGTTGCAGGGACTTCCTGAGACTGGTGAGCTCTTTACTTCCTTATACATAAGGACTCTCCCTTTAGAAGTTCCTGACTCTTTAGAACATTTCAGTTCTTAACAAGCATCAGAGGAACTTTTTCCACAATGTAACAAATGTTGTTATATTGTCTGGTGTTTGTAACTGCATTTATTCAAGGTACAATGCATTTTAAAATTTTAAGTTTTAATTGTTTGCCAACAGTTTTAAAATTATTTTTTAGAAAAAAAATGAATAATTTCTTCTCTTTAGTTTGACTCCATATATCTCTCTTTATTGATCCTTAAACCAGAAATAAGATGTATGTAGAGAGTTGAGATGACAAAAATGTGATTTTTCACAACAGAGATGTTTCTGCCATTTACTTTTTTGTGTTTATTATATTGCTATCACTAATTAATTTTAATATTACCTTTGATTACAAATATATTAATTTAAACTGTATGTTGACATTAACTTAGATATTTTCTTATAATACTGAAATAATTATATCTTGTCTTCTTTATAACTAACATATTATGTAAAATTTTTTAAATGTTAAATGTTATCCTATATAATCAAAATGATACACTACCCCACTTAATTTTACTGTAAAATTCATAAAATATGTACAATATAAAAGATGTTAAATGTTTACATCTTGCATTTTTGTGATATGATATTCTCAAGATTCAAAAAAAAATTTTTTTTACCTCACATTTTGGCAATATGAACTTGGGAAAGTGAGAGCTGGCCTAAAAATTAAGAGGGCTAAAATTTCATGCAATAGCTAACTTTGCTGGGTATCATAAACTTATATTCTGAGGGCATTCTTAGAGTTAAGGTGATGTATTGTGTATAGTCACTAGGGCAAGGTTACATGAATTTAGGGTGTATACAGTAGAGAAACTTTTAAGCAAAGACACCTTTGCTTAAAAATATAATTCTTAATAATAATGGATAAGATGATGGGTAATCTATAACAAAACACATTTCTATTATTACATGTGGTAGGAGTACAATAGCACACTCCACGAACCAATTTTGTCTTATTTATTTGTCGTTTTCTCACAAGGTATCAAAAATATACTTACACAGCTTCAGTCATGGACCATGTTCAGATACATTCTATTTATGCAATTCTATGAAGATAATTGGTTAGCAGAGTTCATGGTTATAGTGTATTTCTGGAGATATTTACATGGAATATAAATTTATTTTGAAATAGTCTTAGAAAAATTTGCCCAGTGGTAGACTTTTGAGAATATTATGAGCATGACCAAGATGAGCTAGGATGTTGTAATAGGTTTGGTAGGTTAGATATACTGAATTATTAGTGATCACACAATAATATATTATTATCAGTTGAATTTTTTATAATTTTAAAGTATTATTTTCTCTTTTATACATCAGAAATATACCTTAAGGTTTTATTGATCTAAAATTATAGTCATGCCAGTCTCCTTCATTTAGTATATATTCTCAATCATAGAATCATAAATGCCGTATTTTAGGTTGTCCTCCCATTCTTTTGTGAAAGATTTTCAAATGGCCTTTGAAGACCTTTTATGACAGTCTTCATCTTTGATATTATTCATCATTTACTTAAAGGAGTTACTGACATAGCTGAACTTTGTCATATTACTATTGATTAAGTTATTTTTGGTCATATGTTACTATTACATTTGTTTATTTTTTTAATTTTTGTTTTAGGTTAATAGAATTTGGTTAAATATTTTTTCTTTGGTAATGTCTAGTTATACATCCTACCCTATATGTTTTCATGGGTAATCTTACACTATGGTACATGTTTGTTTCAATAGTATTACATGGCATAAGTCATGTGTATTAGAGCTCATGTCAGTTCAACTCTGAATGGGATATATTTTCATGTGGGCTTATGTCCACATTTTACAATGGGCACAGATCTCACTTCTTGTTATGTTATATTTTTGTAGGTAATTGCTATTTTTAATCCCTGACACACACACACACACACACACACACACATATATATATATATTATATATATATAATCTTTAGTGCTTGCTTTTTTCTTTGCCAACTGAATATTTCCTTCTATGATTTGTTTTCTTTTGCTAGAATAATTACCTTATAACATTTTTGTTTTGTTGTTGTTATTGTTTTTCGGTAGTTATTTTGTATTGTCTAAACTATACACTGGCGGCTTTAGAAAATTTTCCTTTATTTTATTTACTTATCTATTTTACCTCCCAATCACAGCCCCCTCCCCCCTCTCTTACCAGTCCTCCCCTCCCCACTCTGCCTCCATACCACCTCCCCTTCTTCTCAGAGAGGGGTATCCCCACCAATCCATCCAAGTAATTCATGTCGAAACAGAACTAACTGCATTTTCTTCCACTGAATCCATACAATGCAACCCAGTTTGGGGAAAGATATCTGAGACAGAGTGTACATCAGGGACAGCTCTTGCTCCAGTTTCTAGGGGTCCCACATGAAGACCAAGATGTCCCTCAGCTCCATGAAGGGCATGGAGTTTAGTTGAAGGTTCAATCTCTGAACCTTCAGTGAGTTCCCATTAGCCTAGGTTTGTTGCCACTGTTGGTATTGTTTTGTAGTTCTTGTTCCCTTCTGGTGCCTCTGTCCTTCCCCTAACTCTTCCACAAGATTGCCAGGTCTCTGTCCCATGTCCGGCTGTGGGTTTCACGGTCTGTTTCAATCCTTTGATTGAATCCATCTCAGAGGATGATCAAGCGATGCTCCTGTCCACAAGCATAGCAGAGTATCACTAATGGTGTCAAAGGTTGGCTCTGTCCCATAAACTGGGTGTCAAGTTGGGTGAGTCATTGGCTGGTCATTCCCTTAATCTCTGCTCTATGTTTATCCCTGTACATCTTATAGACAGAGTAGATTTTGAGCCAAATGTTTTTTTGGTGGTTTGGTGAACTGCTCCATTCACTGGCAATCCTGCCTAGCTTTAGTAGGTGGCCACTTAAATCTCTACATCCCCTGCTGCTACGATTCTTAGCGAGAGTCATCCAGATATTCTCACAAGAATCTACTCCATCACAGGTCTCCAGTTTGTCCCAGAGATCCTGCACCCATTAGTTTCCCTTCTCTCTCTTGCCCCTACCACCTCTCACCCCTGTTTTACCCCACCTGATCCTTATCCCCTTCCTCTTCCCACCTCCTCTCCAACTCATTTTCCTCTCTTCATCTATTTCCCATGTCTATAATTTTTCCCTTCTGAGTGAGATTCAAGCTTCCTCCCTTGGACTCTTCTTGTTACTTTCGTTCATTTGGTCTGTGGATTGCAGGATGGTTATTCTGTTTTGTATAACTAATATCCACTTATAAGTGAGTACATATCATCTATGTCTTTCTGGGTTTTGGTTACCTAATATAGGATGATCTTTTCCAGTTCAATGCTGTCTACAAGTCTTGCTGTTCAAAGACACTTTTGACAAGGTCTTTTTACCTGTTGCTACTTTAATGATTTGTACACTCCCTGCCTCTTTTTCCTTGGTTTTCAACAGTTTGGTGACACGCTAAAATACATGGAGGTTCATTTAACCTATATTTTTGTGTTTGTTATTTAGGTTCCTTCATATTTCTTGTATCTGTTACACATTTGTTTTCAGACTGGGAACTGCTCAGGTCTTTGAGTTTACAGCAATTGTGTCAATCCATGTGCTAACTCTCCTGCTTTTCCACTGTACAATTTCACCTGTTAAGTCTGTTTACAAAATACATGTTTCCTCTTTTTTAATGTCCTAGGACTTTTGTTTCACTTTCTATATATTCCTTTGGCTTTATTTTGAGTTCATTTGTCTTCTCTACTGAATGACAAATCTGTTCTACATTATCCCAGAAATTTCTGTGTGTTAAGTTCTGTTTTTAAGTCCTAACATTCATTAATTGCTATGGTTCAGCTTCTCTTACAATTCTCCATATGATCTATTTTGTGGATTATTCTATCTTTTATTTAACATATTTCTAACATATTTTTAATTTTAAGTCCTCTTCTGGCAAATGTGGTGTATGAATTAATAATTTCCTGGAGTTTTGGGTTTAACTTAGGGTAAAACACTTCCCTAGTGTATAAAACTCTATGTTCCATCCTTTAAATAAAAAAAAATTAAATCTTAGAAAAATTTATCCATCATTGCTGAGCTTTGGGAAAAGGGAATGTGGACAGATACCCTGTATAGGGTAAAACACACGATAGTCTCTTTTTCTCTATATTTTTCCAGTTGTATATTCCTATATTAATAATGAACTATGAAAGGAAGCTTATTTGGTAAGTCTTGAGAGACGTACTAATTTATTGTTTAATAATAAATCATTAGGACTTAGTTCAATATTATATCCATTTAGAAAATTATTAGGAATATGCTCTCCACTAGAGGCTGTGAGATTGCCCCATTAAGAGTGACAAGTGTAGGTTTCATCTTGTAGAGAAAAATTAAGATACACTAAGAAAATGATTGGTGCACCCATGACCTTTTCATATCACTATTGCATTAACAGGCATGTCTTGCCGGGCTGATAATTATTGTATTTGACAGGATTGTACATAGCAATAAAGCAAAAATTCCCATACACCACAGAGAAATTGCACATGTGAATTCACAGAACTTGTGACAACATGCATAATAACAGTACAAACATGCACCAGACAAAATATTAACATGTAGCATGGATGCAGACACAGAATTTCATCCCAACTGAGAAACTATTGGTAGCTGATAGCTACGGGGAGAGGGAGCAACAGGCTTTTGTTTGTTTGTTTGTTTTTGTTTTTTGTTTTTTGTGTACTGTTTTGTTTTGTTTTTGTTTTATGAATCTGATTCTTTGTATGTCAAACTTGCTTCAGTAGTTGGGATACTTCGAAGTATACATGACAAAACAAATTGGACTTGTTGGATTTAAAATAAAATAAAAGGAAACCCCAAAATTGGATATATATGGAATGGGATGTGACCAAGGGGCAAATGAATAAGATCAAAATACACTGTTCAAAATTTTCATATTCAATAAAAATATAGGTTTTAACTTTCTGTGTTTTAAAAGAATTTCTATCTATTTCCATATAGTCTAAAATATTCATGTAATATTTGATTATTAAAACTGCTTATGTCTCACCCATAAAACAAATGTAAAATCTTCAAGTGAAGTTTTTTTTTTTTGCATGCTCTTTCCTGTTTATTTTGGGGAGTTAGATATAAAATAACAATAAAGACATTTGAAAACCCCACAAGGAATCATACTATAAGCTACTTGCCAAAAATAACCTATAATATGTATATAATTCTGTGTATGAACACACATATACAGTATTTTTTAAAATTACTTTAGTATGTCTCCATTGCCACCCCTTCCCTCCATCCGCTCCAGGCCCCTCTATCCCACCCTCTACCCTTTCCCTCACTCCTCCCATGCCTCAGGTGTGGAGTGTCTCCGTGTATCAGTCCCTGCCCCCCCACCCAGTTCGCTAGTCACATGAGGTCTAAGAGCTTCCTCTTGCACAGGAGGCATACCTAAGAAACTTTTCTCGTTTGAGATGATGGTGCTTCCGCCAAGAGTCAAAGACAAAAAACTCTAATACCAGCCATGAGAAATCCTCTTCTGAGTTGTAGGCTAGGTACTGTTCAAGGGATTTTCAAAGCATATAGCTTATTTTTGTTGGCTTTGGTAACTCTCCATAAGAGAAGGGTAAACACTTATTTCTGAAGATACAATGTACTTCAGAAACAGGAACCAGAGACCCCTGATCTGGAAATTACATGAAAGTCTCCTCCCTAATGGTTAGCTTTCATAGTATCAGAAGGTAGTATGGAAGATTCCAAAGGAGATAGGTAACCAATGGTTCTATCCACTTATGACACTTATGACCCATATCAATGACCAGTATGTCATGATAGCCATGAAGATTTAATAGTAGCATGCATAATTTGCTGGTAACAACAATTCCCTAATTATCCTTAAGACCCTCTCAACAAGATGGAAAACATGCCTGGAACTAGAAACCTAGATAGCTAATCAGGGCTGATGTAATCATGATTATCAGGGGAAGACTCTAAAGAAAAAGATGAACTAAAACAGAAAAATACCCAATAACGATCTATACCTATTTGTCTTTATACCCACAGATGAAAGTGGTTTTCAACTCTCATCACATCACCTTCACTTTGCAACAGGCAGAGACCTTTACAGAAAGCTTCAACCAATCAAGATGCAGAGTGATAAAACCCAGTTACAATGGTTATATATTCAAACAAGTGTCCCCACACTCCAGAAACACTGTGCAAGAGGGCCCACAAAGACTAAGAACCAGAGGGTTAGGGAGTTTGCTATGAGATTGTGTCCCCTAATAATATCAGAAGCTACACCAATATAGTCTTATTGACATTACTGCTCAGCTCTGAGCTGAATAAGGATTACATCAGTGAACATGTCAAACTGGACTGGGAAAAGAGTACAAGGCCTCAGGCCTACATAAACATATATCAGCGATTGAGGTAAGCTGGGAATAAAAAAGGTGGTCTTCCCCAGAGAAGAGATCACTAATCTGTTGTTCAGTATCAACTGGTCAGCCTTGAAAACACGCATGCTGGTAGTATTACATAAACTGAGAAGGTTATGCTTAAGAAAATAAATGTATTTATATATACATATATGCATGTAATAGCAACTAGTTGACAAATAGGTGATTAATGTGAAGGATGGGAAGGCAAATATGAGAAGATTTAAAGTAGGGGGAAGAAAAAATTTATAATTCAATTACAATGTCTATATATATATATATATATATATATATATATATATATATATATATAT
>CAJQZJ010000637.1:2533580-2561248 GCA_907164525.1 Lophiomys imhausi | reverse complement strand
TATATATATATATATATATATATATATATATATATATATATATATATTCATTTTAACAAGCCTTAGTCTGGATTGTGCGATCTTGGCCCATCTAAGTTATCTTATAATTCTATTCCCCAAATAAATCCCTATAAAATATACATATGTCCCATAGGCTGTTATTCTCCACACTATGCCAATGTTCTAGGCCATGTAGAATGATCTTTTTCCATTTACCCCATCATGTTTGTTCTTTCTTCCTGCCTTGCTTCTTCTTCCCTTGAACCTCTCTGCTGCCCAAGAGTGCACTAACCTTTGCCCCTTCTACTTCTCTCTCTGCTCAACCCAGGCAGCAGCATTTATTCAACCAATCAGAGATAATGGTTAGCATTTATGGCCTTGCACAAGCAGATTAATTACCATTTAGAATACCTAACAGGGGCTGGAGAGATGGCTCAGCCGTTAAAGGCTAGGCTCACAACCAAAAATAGAATACGTAACAGATCACTGCATTGCATGTCCCTCTATGTTCATATGCATTTTTATATTAATTTCCTATACTTAACTAGAAGTATCTCAAAGTCAATTCAATCACCAGTACTGATGTTGGTAAACACAGGGTGCCATGGAAACAGAAGGAGCTTCACACAACATACATCAAATGTCAGTCAAGTCCAGAGACCTCCTGAGCCCCTAGATAGCCAGGGTAAGACTTGCTTTCTTTCTAAGATCCCATGATCCAGGGAAGCTGTGTGACAGGCAACTAGAATTTCCCACCGATCCTGTGGAGACTACTACTGTGAAGGAGGAAGTATTGGCAAAAGGAAGAGAAGGAAGAATTCACTATCAAGAATACCCCAAACTAAGGAAGAGAGGAAGGGAAAAGCCTTGTCCTGTTCTTGGCATAGTCACAGTGTGGCTGAGGACAAGGCCAGGGTGGACAGGAGCAGTGGGGTGTAAGCACCAAGAGGCAAGTTGGTGCCACATACTGCATCGCTGTACAGGAGGTGTGCCCTTTAGTGGTGGTAACAAATGGAACATTCTGTGAAGAGACTAGACAAAGACTCAGCCAAAGATGACTGGGGAACTTTTTACCCTTCTCTGCAATCAAATAATCATTACTTTCCTCATAGATGGATAAAAGGCAATTTAAACAAAAAATATTTTTTAAACTTAACAAAAACAAATAAGCAGACAAACTAGAGTTGTCTGGTACTTGACTGAAGTTTTACGTAGCTATGCTCTATTGCCGTGATGATCTGCTCTCCATTGGCATGAAGGTATCTACAGGACATTACCTCAAACTTATGAATAATAAGTCCAAATAAACATTTCCCCCCTTAAAGAAATTGCCTCCAAAATTATGCTGGGATAATAAAAACATACATATGAGGTAGGCAGGACATGAAAAAGTAAACCAAGATTTTTACTGCTTGCTGATAGAGGAGTACATGAGTTACTTTTCGGTGTCTGCAATAAATACAATATCCAAATGCAATTTAGGAAAAAATATATTTGCACTGGGGTAAGTGTGGTAGCCAGTATCCAGACCAGGAAGATGAAATATAACATCTTCATCTGAAAACAAACAAATAGAATACTGGATATGAAACAAGGCAAAATACTGTCAATGGCTTTCCACTGTGATATTCTTTCTGATTCCTCCAGTAAAGCTGAACCACCTCCTTAAACGCTTATCTGATATTCCAATACAATACATGAGTATTTGTGAGACATTTCTTATTCAAAGGACCAGTGGTGGTGGGGTATAGTTCTAAAAATTGAAAAATGGAGTGCCCAAACAAAGAATGGCTTGTCATTAATTGCTAAAGCCCATTCATACTCATATAAGGGAGTAGATTCTGGTTGGATACATTCTAAGCACACTCAATTTAATGTGCCCAATATTGCTCATGCTAAATTTAGGCCATAATTCCAAATGTAAAGTTAGTAGGCAATGGAACATCATGTTAAAAAATTCTGTGTAGAAAGACTCTGTTGGCATATTTCACTGGTCTCAACATCATTGTGGAGATGCTGTGTAGCTTGTCCGTGGAGGAAGGGTAAGGGCACTTTGAATAGCTAGAATGTAGAAAGTGGATTTGCAGAGACAATATTTGTATAGTATCTTAAAACTAGTCTTACGCCTATTCAGAAGTTTCTGTAGTCTTACTTATTCTGTACATCATCCATACTATCTGTGCAACTTGAATCTGGCTTTGTGAACTGGAGCTCTGCATACTTAAAAGTCTTTTACCCAAATTTTCATTTGTGGCCAAAAGAGAAGTCACCATTCCTAAGTTACATTTATGTTGTAAAGGAATTTAGTTCAGCAATATGGCTGCTCTAGCAATGGATCATATCCAAAGATCTTCTAGGTCTATATGATCCAGCTAGAATTCAGACACATTCTGAATTATAGTAAGATCTGTCTGGAATACAGACATGCCCTTAGTACACATCTTAATTCCAAACAATGAAGGTAAGGTTAGTTTATAAAACAAAGCAGCAATGTTTGAAAGTGACTTCTAATTGGGAAACAAAGTGATGAACTAGAGAAAGATTTGACAGATGTGTCAGATAGGATATCCCCAACTTTCAGGAGAACAGGAGAGAAAAGAGAGGCTACTTAAAAGCAGAATGGGGAGAAATAGAAGTTTTTTGTTTTTGTTTTTTTGTTTTTTTTTTAACTGAGAGTTCCTTACTGAGACAGTTTTACTGCAGCAGATTGCAGAGAGAACATCCTAGACACAGGTGAAGACAGAAGAGCCAGAGAATATGAAGGAGCCAGAATATTAAAACATATTGCCAGATTTACTTTGAGGCCAGGTAAAGTAATTCAGTGAGAGACCAAGAGAAGCCAGTTTGAATCATTCATCTTGGAGAGGAATTTAGGCCAGAAGAGCTGAGTGGAACTATCCAGGAGGAGTTCATAAAGAGCTACAAATGCTTGGGAATGGCTCTCATCTCATCCACCCATCTGAGGAAATAAAAACATTTACTTGTATGTTCTTCCCAAATGTCTACTTCTATCACTGCTCAAAAATGTTCACTTTAACATCATGTTCTATGGATAGTATGCCTTTGCATATGCCTTTGTATACTATATGGCTGGCAGACAAATAGAGTTCTTAATAATGTCTTTACCTGGTACTGAGGCCTAGCTAAATGCTTGCCCATTCACTTTCTTGGTCATTTTTACAAACCCAAGCTTTGCTCTCTGGGTGTATAAATCACTAGTAACATAATTTTAGAGCATATACAAGGCCACGGATTGTATCTAAAGCACCAAAATGGACTAACCAGTCAATCAAAGATTGAAACAACCCATATGCCACCCATATGTAGTCAGAGCTTTGATACTCCTAGTCAGTATGCACAAGCTGTCCAAAAGCCAGGTACCAAAACGTAGGAACAATCTGAGCATCTTTTAGAACTTATGCAAGCTAACCAGTCCAAACAAAGCCTACAATACTTAAATACATTTACCTCCCTTGTCACAGATGTTTTCCTCACAGCTGTAACTTTATCTTGACCCCAGTTGCAGCTTTCCTATGTGGCACTGAGTTTCAATCCTCATTCTTTCAAAGCTATAAGTAACAAAACTCTAGCCTTTATGTATTCAATGGATACTGCTGTGTCCCATCCTGAAAAGAATCTTTCCATCTTGTAAAATGAGGATGCAATGTCTGTTTGGAAATTAACATATCCACACAGAAGTTCAATCCCTATGGTATAAGCCAATTCTGAGATAAAGAATATCTAAAAATTATTTGTGCAAACCACAGTGTTGTTTTTCTAAAGGGTTGTAAAACCCTTATCTGCTTTATCATAGTAGCTTTGCACTCATCCTTCCTCAAGACTCAACATAAAACATGCTATTCTGAGCCTCAGGGCACTGGCAATCTTACAAGGACTTTTCTTGTAACCCTCTGTACTGCCCCTCTTTGGTTCCTGCTGACTTCACTTACTTTCTTACAAACTTACAGATCCATTTTAAAGCCAGTTAAAAATATTTTATCCAGTATTTTCAGGTAGAAAGTTTCCTTTTCTTTGTAGTTTCTTTTCTTCTTGAAAAGACTTTTTGGAATCTCCATTTCTTCCTGTTGAGAGAATTGAGGTCTGCTGACACAAACTAATCACCATATTCTATGGATCAAGGAAAGACAGGGTGTCCCAAGTCAGATCTTCTCTAGAAGCTGGTACACTATGGTGTCTGGAAGCGTGCTGTGATGAGACATGATTCAAAGAATTTGATTCCATCCATTAAATCCTATCAGATAAGACCCAAAACCTTCTCTATTTTAAACCATTCAAAGGGGGAATTTACACAACACATACACACAATGTTCCTAGACTTGTACACCTTTCCTCAGTGGTACCAGCAGGCTCCATTTAGGATCTTGATTCACAACATAAACCTTTTTCATGGATCATGACAAGACATTCACCTTTTGGAACATACAGAACACAAATGGTACCTAACCATTGGTATCAGCAGCATCATGATTCTGTAAATTCCTTCTGTCAGTTATCACAGACATCTGTATGTAAGGCAGTGATGGATTTATTATTGATTATTATTATTATTGTTATCATATTACTTATTTGCCTTCAGTACAAATACATCTACTCTTATCTCTACTAAGAATTTTTATTCTATTACATATACCCTGAAACAGACTTTCCTGACTATAAAAAAGAGAAAAATAAAAACAAATATGTCTACACAAGCAGTTTTGAATTGTTTCCATTGCAGTATGACAATAAACTATCTTGTGAGTAATATTTTATTTGTTGAACATATATAAGCTGTCTTGCACACAAAACTCAATAAAGGGCTTTCGTCCCTGCCAGCTGGCATATGTTTCTACAAAGATCTGGTTTAATGTGCTGATGTCTATACAGAAACATTTTAATGCACCCTGAAGTCCACTTTCATAAAAAGCTCAATTCCTGGGCTTGTTTCATTGAAACTATTGACACCAAAATTGAAAATAAAGAATTATTAGTGTAGACAGAGTGTGGAAAAACAAAATGTGTTTTTTTCTAAATGTTGTCCTACTTGAATGTTGTAGATATTTATTAATGCTTCATGTATTGATTACATCTCAGATGCAAAAAGGAGTTGTGTAGCAACAGCTTTATGAAAGAGTACAATTTATTGTCTAATTAATATACAGTCTTACTAAATATAATCTACTAAAATACATGCTTGATCTTATGCATAACATTGAGTTTTATAATATATTAAAATAAAAGTAGTTTCACATATACAGTTTGGACTGGTGAGATAGATAGTTTAGTGTAGAGAGCTGCGATGTGCCGCGCCCTAAAGATGGCGCCGGTTTCCGCCTTCCACCAACCCGACGGTGAGCACTCTCGGTGGTAAACAAGTCCATATTTGGCTAAGACCGCTGATCTGGCTTGCTTCCACATACATGGGCCTCTAAGATAGCACTACGTGGCTTTACTTGATTGGCTGTTCATTTAGTATTTAGCCTGTGGGTTGGGTCTGCCCGGGCATTCGGAAGACTGTTTTCAAGGGACCTGAATAAACTGCTTGAGAAGAGCTTTTGTGAGTTGCATCATCCTTGCTGGTCGAGGAGGACGCGACAAGTGGTGGCCCGTACAGGGAACCAGAAAAGACTCAGAACTCCTGAAGTCAGGAGCAGTGCACTGGTAAGTTCCTGGGATAAATTGGGACAATAAAGTTTCACGGAAATAGCGAACATAAGGTAATTTTTCGCGGAGATAGTGAACAAAAGGTAAAGTTTCACGGAGATAGGGAACAAACGGTAAAGTTTCGCGGGAAATTGCGAACAAAAGGTAAAGTTTCATGGGGAAACTGCGAACCGAAAGTACATTTTTAATCATGGGATTGTCTGAGTCACATCCAATTTTTCTGGCTCTTCAGGAGCTACTTTTAGCTAGGAATTTGAAAATTAAGAAGTCTACCCTAGAGAGATTTTTGAATGAATGCGACTCCATGGCTCCATGGTTTGCGGTGTCCGGGAATCTTACGGTATCCTGCTGGGACAAATTAGGCAGGGACTTGGATTTTGCTTGGGAACAAGGTACTCTAAAGCATGGAGTAAGACCGATTTGGAAGATGGTGAGAAGTTGTTTAGAAGATCAGAGATGCTGTAATGCAATCAGGAGGGAGAATCAGCCTTGGAACTGCTGCAAGGGGAAAGATCTGAGCAGGCAGACAGTGAAAAATAAAGTAACAAAGGTGAATGATTTGAGCAGGCAGACAGTGAAAAGGGAAGCAAAAAGAAGGTTCCTCTCTATCCCGATCTTAGAGATTTTAGAGATTTTAGAGATTTTGAAGACTCAGAAGGCACGGATTCTGAAGGGGAGCTACACGCTCTAATAGAACAGTTGGAGAGGACTGCTATTAGAAAAAGGGAAAAGAAAAGGGTAAAAGAGAAAGACACGTTGGCGGCAGTTGGTGTAAGTGAAGCCGTTGCCGCAGCACCTTCAGCCTCGTTGGCAGCGGTCGGTGTAAGTAAAGCCGTTGCCGCGGCGCCTTCAACTCCCCCTCCATATCCAGAAGCCATTCAGATAGATCAGCCTGTTCAGTCCCTGAAAGTAGGGCGATCTTTCTGCCCAGGGATGTGGACACAAGTAAGAACAGAATTACAGTTTGCCTATCCGGTATACCAAGACCCACAAGGGAACAGGTACGAGGAACCGCTTGATTTTAAGGTAGTTAAATCCCTTGCAGAGTTGGTTCGTACCTATGGTATTACCGCTTCTTTTACAATGGCTCAAGTGGAAGCATTAAGCAGACATTGTATGACTCCGAGTGATTGGAGTGGCCTGGCCCGCGCCTGCTTAAGTCCAGGGCAATACTTAGACTGGAAAGCTTTCTTGATTGAGTATGCCACTGAGCAAGCAGCCATTAATCAGAGAGATGGAAATCCAGCCTGGGATAGAGATATGCTGCTTGGGCAGGGGAGATTTGCCAACCAGCAGATAGGATATCCTATTCAGGTTTATGAGCAAATAAACAAGATAGCTATCAAGGCTTGGAGATCTCTTCCTAATAAAGGGGAGGTGAGTGGGAACTTAACTAAGATTCTACAGGGCCCCATGGAGCCCTTTTCAGACTTTGTGGCACTAATAGTGGAAGCAGCAGGGAAGATTTTTGGTGACCCGGATGCTGCCTTACCACTAATAAAACAGTTGGTCTATGAGCAATGTACCAAAGAGTGTAGAGCCGCTATCACCCCTTATAAGAACAAAGGACTAGAAGCCTGGATGAAAGTGTGTAGAGAACTTGGAGGGCCGTTAACTAATGCTGGTCTTGCTGCCGCAGTAATACAGTTGGCCAGAAAAGGTGGAGGAAGTTCAGGAGTTTGTTTTAAGTGCGGCAAGATGGGACACTTTAAAAGACAGTGCCCCAGGGGAAGGAGTACAGAAAGTACAGGAAGTGTACAACGCCCCAGGCGGCCGGGGTTATGCCCAAAATGTAAAAAAGGGAACCATTGGGCTAATGAATGCCGTTCAGTGATAGACATCCATGGCCAGCCTTTAACTCAAGGTTATGGTGGTGCTCGTCCAAAAAACGGACAGCGGGGCCCACGACCTCAGGGCCCACAAATATATGGGGCAGTAGAGAATCAGGACAAAGAACAGAATCAAGAGAGATGGCCAACCCTCCGCCATCCAAGGGACCGCGGAGAGCCACTACAGGCTCAGCAGGATTGGACCTCTGCTCCACCACCAGACTCGTATTAACGCCCCAAATGGGGGTCCAGTTAATTGAAACAGATTTTAAAGGACCCCTTGAACCTGGTACAGTTGGTTTGCTGTTAGGGAGGTCATCATCAGCCTTGAGAGGACTTATTGTCCATCCTGGAGTTATAGATACAGATTATACAGGAGTGGTTAAGATCATGGTAGCCTCCCCCCGTGGTATAACAGCTATCTCTCCTGGAGATAGAATTGCTCAGTTGATCATGTTGCCAAGCTTACATGATCGCTATGCGGCAAAGGATTGAGAGAGAGGAACAGATGGTTTTGGGTCCACGGGCACAGATCTGACTTTTCTCTCCCTGGATTTGGACCAACGCCCCGTCTTGGAGTTAAAAGTTGATGGTGAAAAGATGCTGGGCCTTTTGGATACTGGGGCTGATAGGAATATCATAGCAAAGAAAGACTGGCCTTCAGGTTGGCCTGTACAAGCCTCTTCTCAAACACTTCAAGGCCTGGGTTATGCTAAGACTCCAGATATGAGTGCAAGATTATTAAAGTGGCAGGACCAAGAAAACCACTCAGGAGAAATGCAGCCATATGTACTTGAGCTCCCTCTCTCCCTTTGGGGAAGAGACCTTTTAAAGGATATGGGATTTAAATTGAGTAATGACTATTCTGATTCAGCCCAATGTATGATGCAAGATATGGGATATGCTCCAGGCTTTGGAATAGGAAAATATTTGCAGGGGCGGAAGAGTCCCATGTCTATGCAGCAAAGACAAAGGAGACAGGGCCTGGGTTTTTCCTAGGGGCCACTGAAGAGGGCATTCCCATAACTTGGAAGATGGAGGATCCAGTATGGGTTCCTCAGTGGCCACTTTCCTCTGTAAAATTGAATGCAGCCAAAGAGTTGGTGGATGAACAGATGTCTTTAAAGCATATAAAACCATCTGTATCTCCCTGGAATACACCTATCTTTGTCGTTAAAAAGAAATCTGGAAAATGGAGATTGTTGCATGACCTGCGTGCCATAAATCAACAAATGCAGATCATGGGCCCAGTGCAACGCGGCTTGCCGCTTTTATCATCTTTGCCAGCCTCATGGCCCATTATAGTTATAGATATAAGAGATTGTTTTTTCTCCTTACCTTTATGTGACAAAGATAGTCGGAGATTTGCATTTACTCTTCCATCATGTAACCATGAGGAACCTGATCAGCGGTTTGAATGGGTAGTATTACCCCAGGGCATGGCAAACAGCCCCACTATGTGCCAACTGTATGTGGGGGAAGCCATTGCTCCCTTGAGAAAGAATTTTCCAGATTTGAGATGTGTTCATTATATGGATGATATCTTACTGGCAGCTAAGAGTGAACAAATGTTAGATCGGGCCTATGAAGAATTAGTTCAATTATTAAAAAAGAAAAGGTTGTTTGTTGCTCCTGATAAGGTTCAAAAGGAAAATGTGGTTGATTATTTAGGAGCGAAGGTTGGACCTGAAAACATAATACCTCAAAAGATTGAGATAAGAAAAGATAATTTAAAGACTTTAAATGATTTTCAAAGGTTGTTAGGAGATATCAATTGGGTAAGAGGCTATTTGAAGCTACCAAATTATGAAATAAGACCCCTATATGATATTTTGAAAGGTGATTCAGCACTTAATTCTCCTAGGCAACTTACAGGAGAAGCAAGAAAAGCTTTATGTAAAGTGGAAGAAAGGTTACAGAGTGCCTTCCTAAAGAGATGGCAGGAAGGACAGCCCATTGCATTGTGCATATTTGCCACCTATGGTCAACCTACAGGGTTGTTATGGCAGGATGGACCATTATTATGGACCTATTCAAAGACTTCTCCAAAAAAATCCATAGAACATTATCCCACTGCAGTTGGTGCTTTAGCCTTGAATGGTATCCAACAATGCTTGCAGTCTTTTGGAGTTGCTCCTGCCAGTATAATAGTGCCCTATTCCAGTCATAAAATTAAGATTTTGTGTGGCACTGTAGATGATTGGGCAATATTGCAATGTAGTTTTGAAGGAGTGATTGATAACCATTATCCTAAGCATCCATTGCTATCATTTTTTAAGGAGCACCCAGTGATATTCCCTAAGGTTACTTCAGCAGTACCACTTCAAGGGTCACCAAATGTGTTTACTGATGGCTCAAAGACAGGCTGTGGAGCCTATTTGATAGAAAGACAAGAGCCCGTGTTATGTCAATTTCAACCGGGCTCCCCCCAAATAGTGGAGTTGAAAATAGTAATTGAGGTGTTTAAAAGATGTCAATTTGCATTCAGTTTGATCTCAGATTCAGTTTATGTGGTCAATGCAGTGAAAGTATTAGAATTAGCAGGTCCTATTAAGAATAGTAGTACTGTATGTGCCTTATTACAAGAGTTACAAGTTTTAATCTGGCAGAGAAAATGGTGTTTTTATATTCAACATATCAGAGCACATACAGGATTACCTGGACCATTAAGTGAGGGTAATGATAAAGTTGATCAATGGACCAGGATGGAATGCATTTTTTGGAGCTCATTCCTGGACCAAGCCAGACAGTTTCACCAATTATTTCATGTAAATGCAAAAACTCTACAGCAAAAATTCCATTTGTCTAGAGCAGATGCTAGACAAGTAGTTTTGGACTGTCCTCAGTGTGTGATTCATCATCATCCTCCCAGTGTGGGAGTGAACCCTAGAGGGTTGATGCCACTCAAAATCTGGCAAGTGGATGTTACCCACATTTCAGAGTTTGGAACCTTAAAATATATTCATGTATCTGTGGATACCTGCTCAGGTATCATACATGCTACACCTATGAGTGGAGAAAAGGCTCGCAATGTCATAGGGCATTGCTTAGAAGCCTGGGCTGCATGGGGAAAACCACAGCAGCTGAAAACGGACAATGGACCAGCCTATACGGCTCAGTCCTTTGACTCCTTCTATAACCAGATGGAGGTACAGCTTAATCACGGATTACCATATAATCCTCAAGGACAAGGAATTGTGGAGCGTGCTCATCGCACCTTGAAAGAATACTTGCAAAAACAAAAAGGGGGAATAGGCCAAGGCCGTACCCCCAAGGAAAGAATGTCTTTAGCCTTATTTACTTTAAACTTTTTCAATTTGGATGCTCAAGGCCCCTCAGCAGCGGACAGACATCAGGATTCCCATGGTTCACCTAAAAGCATGGTGAAGTGGAAGGATATTTTGACAGGCTCTTGGCGGGGGCCTGACCCCGTGCTAACATGGGCGAGAGGGTCTGTTTGTATTTTTCCTCAGGATCAACAAGATCCAGTGTGGGTGCCTGAACGCCTTGTGAGGAAGATTCGTCATGAAGACCTTCCTAGGGATGCTGGTGATAGTAGCAGTGAGTATGTCAGGAATGACCTAGCCGAGATGGGGGATCCTGTCGATATTCCCAAAGCCAATGCCGGTCAGACATGATGCAACTGTATTTCCATGCTTATTTAGCAGTAATAGAAGCCTAGGCTTACCCTACCTTCCCTTTGATGATCAGAAAAGCCCTATAGAGGGTAATAGAAATGTCAGCTTGAAGGGTAGTCTGTGCTTTTTGATGAGCTTCAATAGGTCAGATAATACAGAATGTATTAAATTTTCTCAGCAGTCAGCAGATTTTTTACCACAACTGAGATTTGGAGATAGGAGTGGTGGTTTGTTTTCAGGCAACGGTACTCGTCTTGAAGGATGATGGCCCACACGAGTCTCTGACCGGGACCCCCCCAGACAGCCACGCTGGGCACCTTTTTGTAGAGGATCCACAGGAGAGGAAGGACCTTTTCCCTGGACTGGATGTCAGGAGCGCAGAGCAATTTGGGTTCAACAAGATTATTTTTCCTTTAGCCCCATGATTAGTAATATAGTGAATAAGTCTTGTACAGGAATGCTTGATATATCTACTAGGGATCCTCAGCAGACTGACACCAATCCTTTTGATTTGTGGCTTTTGTGTGGGGTAAATGGAAGTTGCATGGACTTGGGACCTGTCATTATGCTTGGGGGAGGAATTTATCAAAGAGGTAATTTTTCCCTAGGGTCCGCTACCAAATTGGATTTTTCTAGCAGTAGTGGCTCTGGTATTTGTAAATCTTTGTTTCATTCTTACCGCAATAAGACCTTTTCAGCTTCGCCAGTATGTCTCTGGCCTCCTTTTCTGGTGATTTTAAGTAATGGGAGTTCATCCTTGGGTGAAGAAAAGTTAATATGAACTCCGGGCACATGTTTTTATGCCCTGTGCTGGAATGCCACAGCCTTTCCTGTGGCTGTGGTGACTAGAATGCCTCGATATGTACCAGTTCCTGTAGAGGCCCCTAATACCATGACGCTATTCAGGTTTAAAAGAGATTTTGGCATCACTGCAGCTATTGTTACTGCCATCACTATTGCTGCTGTGGGAGCTACTGCCTCAGCTATTGCCTTGTCTAATTCTATACAGATTGCCAATGCCTTGAATAGCATCTCAGCCACTGTAGCACAGGCATTGGATACCCAGACCTCTATGAATTCTCATCTCAAAGGAGGCCTTATGATAGTTAATCAATGCATAGATTTAATACAAGAACAGATTGATTCTCTTTGGAAACTAGCACAATTGGGGTGTGAGTGGAAAATGCAAGGTTTGTGTGTTACTTCTGTGCAGTATCAAAATTTTACAAAGGCTGCTAATCTGTCTAGACAATTGTCAAAGTTCCTCTTACAGGATTGGTCGGCTGAATTTGAAAATTTGATGAGAGAGCTGAGAGCGACAATCGTCCACATCAATTCCACTTGGGTGGATCTGAGCCTGGCTACTGGCTTGACTTCCTGGATTCAGACGGCTATGGATCATCTTAAGGAGTGGGCGGGCATAGGCTCTTTGGCGATACTGATGATACTAGCCTCTCTGGTTTGCCTATGGTGCATCTACAAAATGAGAGCCACACAAAAGCGTAATGCAGCCATGATTATACAAGCCCTTGTTGCCATTGAGGCAGGCCAGTCCCCTCAGGCGTGGCTCGCTGCCGTGAAGCCTTAAATCTTCACTGAGCATAATCCCTGCCCACTGAGGTATTCGTTCCACGGATATTGGGGTCTGGCAAGTCAATGACGGAGTTGACGGGTAAGTCTCGGCCACCTAAGACAGGGCAGTCCCGAGTGGGGAGGCTGACCCAGAGACAGGTAAGAGTTTGAGCACCGCCCTCCTACAGGCTCAGGCCCACCATGAGATCCCCAGATAGGGGGATTACGAAGCCTTTCCAGGGACTTCTACCAACTTTAGAAAAAATAATAAAGGGGGAACTGTAGAGAGCTGCGATGTGCCATGCCCTAAAGATGGCGCCGATTTCCGCCTTCCACCAACCCGACGGTGAGCGCTCTCGGTGGTAAACAAGTCCATATTTGGCTAAGACCGCTGATCTGGCTTGCTTCCGCATACGTGGGCCTCTAAGATAGCACTACGTGGCTTTACTTGATTGGCTGTTCATTTAGTATTTAGCCTGTGGGTTGGGTCTGCCCGGGCATTCGGAAGACTGTTTTCAAGGGACCTGAATAAACTGCTTGAGAAGAGCTTTTGTGAGTTGTGTCATCCTTGCTGGTCGAGGGGGACGCGACAGTTTAGCAGATTAATGTGCTTACTTCCAGGCCTGACTGCATTAACTCAGTCTCCAGATCCCAAAAGGTGGCAGAAAACCTCTCTTCCTAAGACCTGTCTTCTGATTCTCTCTCTCTCTCTCTCTCTCTCTCTCTCTCTCTCTCTCTCTCTCCCTACCTCTCTCTCTCTCTCTCTGTTCCAACCGTGTGTGTTTACAATTGTGAGTGAATGTGGATATATATATCATGCATTTGAAGGTCAGAAGACAACCTTCTTTGTTGGTTCTCCTGTTC
The DNA here is from genome assembly GCA_907164525.1 of Lophiomys imhausi. Lineage (NCBI taxonomy): Eukaryota > Metazoa > Chordata > Mammalia > Rodentia > Muridae > Lophiomys > Lophiomys imhausi. Next base: position 2,547,681 of record CAJQZJ010000637.1, on the reverse strand, counting down.
TCCCATGTTTGAGATGAGGTCTCTTTTGTTTTGCTATGTGTACACCAAACAAGATATCCTGGAACATCTAGGCTTTTCTCTTTTTCTATTTTGAATATTCTTATGGGCACTTAGTGATACAGATGATCGGGTACACAGCTATCTATTTACATGCATTCTAGGGATCTGAAATCGGTTCCTCAGGCTTGTGCCCCAAGGGGTTTGTTTTATTTTGTTTTGTTTTTGTTTTTTGCCTACAGAGACATCACACCAGTCTGCTGCATAGATTTTGAACAAGATCTAACTCCTATGATTTTATGATAATCAATGAAGTGCAATGAATTTTTGTACTGGAAAGTAGGAAAAAGTGATGAAGAGATGAATGCAACCTAATTTGTATGTTTAGTCATAAATATTGTAGATGTTACATGTTGCTCATCTCATACTACACATCCTCTACCAAGGTTACCTTTTGTTCAGTTGTTAATTTATTATGGATGAAACTGACAATATTTGCCTTTTGTGGGAAAGGAACTTCAATGTCTAAATTACCTGGATACAATATGTAGTATTTTGAACCTGGTATTTGAAAAGTCCTTCTTCTGCCTCTCTCTCTTATATACATATATGCCAGATGAACAAGTTTGTTTGGTGTGATATGAGTTTATTACAATAACTAATTCTGAGAATAATTTTGTATAATACCAGGTGTGAGGCTGTTAAGACACAGGTATAAGGCATTAACTGTCTGGAGAGCTAGCAGGGTTTAGGCAGCTGCAGCATGTAAATTCTGAAGACTTGGGAGAGAGGAATAAAAATCCAGAGTCCCAAGGAGAAGGGGGTTCTACAAAGAGGAAATAAATGGCTGTACAAAGAAGAAGGAGAAAGGGGTATAAACAAGAGAAGGGGCTACAAAGAAGAGAAAGGACTCTAAAAAGAAGTAGGACAGAGGGCTCTACAAAGAAATAAGAGAAAAGGGGGCTCTACAAAGAAGTAGGAGAGGGGGGCTCTACAAAGAAGAGAAAATTGGGCTCTACAAAGAAGAGATACAGCTGCAAAGAAAAAGAGGTTGCTGCTCTCCAGGCCAGTCGTGCCCCCACAAACTGCTGCTTGTTCTTCCTGCCACTGTCTCCTGGTTTGCTGGACTTCTACTGAGACTGGTAGTACCCACAAAGAACCCAACAAACCTAATCAGCAGGCAGTAGCTCAAAGAGAACTGCATCCTTTTTCCCTTTAACCTTCTTACTCTCCCACCTAGTGTTGGGGGGTGGGGTGCTGAAAGGAATGAGGGGTGGAAGGGAAATGGTGGAATTAAATATAGGAAAATAAATTAGAGTGTATAATTAATATTAGTAAAAATAGTAAAAGCTGCCTTGTTGCAGGGGGTGCCCAGACATAAGGCAAGGTAAAATGGGTAATTCCGTATCTAACGCTGTGGAGGGGATGGCAGGACATCAAGGAGTGGACAGTGTATTTCAAGAAGTCAGCAAAAGGCTTATGATGGCTGCTGCCAGGGGGTTCTCTACCACTTTGTGCCAAAAATGGATTTTTTTTGTATGTTGTTTCAAAACATATGTATGATATTTCTGTATGATATTTCAAAAAGACAGGGAGAATGCTTGAACAATTTGAAAAGTTGCAAATGGATAAGGAGGGATATGATAAAAGGATTGCAGAAGTGACTATGCAACTACAGAATTTTTGAATAGAAGTTGAAGTGCTAAAAAAATAAAAATAAAAATGAATAAATAAAAAACCCAAGAACAAAAAGACCTGGATAGAGAACACACAGGTTTAGATCTGGTGAAAGAGAAAGAGTCTGTTCAGAGAGAAAGGGTTAATCTCAAGCTAACTTTGCCCCCAGAGGATCTGAGCAGCCTAGGGTTAAGAGATTACCACAGTTAGCTTTCCCAGTAACAACCAAAAGCCTCAGATTTCAAAACATTCAGTGTTTTAATTGTGGTAAATTTGGTCATTTACAAAAAAAATTGTAAGACTAATGGCCTCAGAGAACCAAATGTCCAGCATGATGAAAAATATGATACTTTTCAAGCCAGATTTCAAAGTGGCCTTTCTGTTAACTCTGGGAAGTACTGTAACAGCACACAAGTGGTTTCTAGTGGTAGAAAGTTGAGATTTTCTGGAATTTGTAAACTTTTTGGGAGAGGTGAGCTTTAGACAAATGAATATAATTCCAAGAGGGACATCCAAGGTAATCTTTTGCAGTCAGGAAGAAACTTTGCTGTCCTACCTCAAGGCCCCACAGCAAAATGTGTGAGCCATATCAGAAAAGATCAGCTGTGAGTTGTTACCAAGATAGAACAAGCTGAGAACTACCAGGTTGAAAAACAAAAACAAACAAACAAACAAAAAACAAAAACAAGTAAACAAACAAAAAACAACTGATACAAAAAGCAATTAATTCATTGAAAATGTCTTTGTTAACTCATTTAAAATTGCAATTTTTAGTTCAAGTCCATTGGAAAGCTACTATTGAAAACTGTATAGGATTTAAGAACTTATAGTTTTTTACATATTAGCTTAGTTAATTGCAGAAATATGCTCTATTTTGTCTCTTGTATACAGTTTTGAAGTTAAGTAAATAGTACATAGATAAAAAACAATGTCTGTGGATAGATAGATAGATTATAGATGGTTTTCAAAAACCTCAGAGACCTACAAAAATGGCATTTAAGATGTTTTAATAAGAAAAGGTTTTTCTGACAGCAAGACATCTCCTGGCAGCACCCTCAAGCTACTTGATAAAAGATGGCATTAAAGAAACAGTTGTGACAAGATAGTCACCAGAGAAAAAGCTGCTGATAGCAGGCTGTCTATCCAATCTGTGAGCAAGCAGGACACTGAAAAGTCAACTGACCAGTGTTACAGAGATAAGGTAGGTCAGTAATTTAATATTCCTGCTTCACAGAAAAGTTTGTCTTGGATATTCTGTGCCATTAGGCTGAAGAGTGGATGCCGCAACGACAGAGAGAAACCATGGGTGACTGTTCTGGTAGCCAGAAACCTCTGTCATTACTATAGTTTTGGAAGTTGTACACTTCCTACATACTTAGGTAATAATTTAATTTCCATATAAAATCTCCTATGGGTTGAAATCTAAATAATTATAATCTTACAATTAAGGTTAATTGTATAGGATTTAAGAAATGTTTTAAGTCTAAAAGATATTATAGGTTGATAAATGCAAATAAGAATAGAAAATGATATAGGTACAGAACTCTAAGTTAGGTATTAATAATATATGCTTTCTCCAAGGTTGCTAAATACAAATGACTGGATATTGTAAATATAATTCTTGATAGATCTGATAAATATCTTTATATGTAACACACACACACACACACACACACACACACACACACACACATATATATATAATTTTTGAACTAAAAGGGGAAATGTGGTAGGAGTTTATTAAAATAACCAATTATGAGAATGTTTTTTTATAATCCCAGGTGTGAGGCTGCTTAAGATATAGGTATAAAGTATTAACTGTCTCAAGATCTAGCAGGGGTGTGGCTTAGCCAGCTGCAGCAGGTAAACTCTGAAGACTTTGGAGAGAGGAATAAAAATCCAGACCGAGGGGAAGGGGGTTCTACAAAGAAGTAGGAGAAAAGGGGCTCTACAAAGAAGTAGGAAAAAGGGACTCTACAAAGAAGTAAGAGAAAAGAGACTGTACATAGAAGAGATGGGTCTCTATGAAAAAGAAAGAGAAAGGGTTACAAAGAAAGAAGCGCTATGAAAAAGAAAAGAAGGGCTATAAAGAAGAAAGAGGTTGCTGTTCTCCCAGGTGCTGGTGCTCCCCCACACTGCTGCTTGTTCTTCCTGCTGCTGTCTCCTGGTTTACTGGACTTCTACTGACACTGGAATTATTCCCAAAGAACCCAAGGACCCTAATCTGCAGGAAGTAACTCAAAGAGCCCTATGTCTTTCCCCTCTAACCTTCTTTCTCTCCTGCACAGTGTTGAGGGGTTGGAAGGGAGGTTGATGTATTAAGTACAGAAAAATAAATTAGAGTGTATAATTAATCTAGTACAAAATAAACAAAAGCCTCTTGTTACAGATTGGTATAATACAATCAACAGTAAACTATATATTGATTACAGCAGCCCCTTAATATTTATTCAGTTTACCTTTGCCTTGTCCTAGGTGATGACTAGTGCAGACTGTGTAGTTTTTATTCATTATTATGTAAAGTACAAAAAACTCTCATCAAGACATTTGACTTCATTTGAAATCTGGTTATCTAATTTCTGTTCCTTATATACATTTAAACTGGACCATTTTAATAATAGCTACATTTATTTTGTTTTCTAAGAATTCTTTAATGTTGAATTTTTCCAGTAATTTCTCTGATGAGACTGCTGCTCTGGCTGTTTCTAACTTTCTTGCTGACTGCTGGAGTCCAAGGCTACCAATTCCTCCCTCATTTTGGATTTTTCATCTTCGTGGCTCAGTTCTAAGACCAGGAATAGCAAGGACAAGTGTGCTTTCCTCCTCCTTTGCCATATGTGCCTCATAAAAAGTGTCAATAATGTCCTTTTCCAAAAATAGCCCTTGGCTGGTTCACTGGCAGCTGGCTTGCAATCTTTAGGCTTTTCTGCTTGACCACACAATAATGAAATGTACTCTCTTTCTCTGTTTTTCCAACAGTTCCACATTCTGAACTGCAGTATTGGATAATGTCAGGAGCCTTCTCTAACTTTTTGAGAGTTGGGTGCAATTTCTCCTCTAAAATGTTCATCTGATAGACCATTAAATGTTCTACACATTGTTGACTTGATGATCACCCAGCTGCCTCAATTATTATTTTGCAACACCTTAATACTTTTTTAAGGCACAAAAAATTTACCTTCATCCATCCTTAAATCAATAACTATTTCCACAATTTACTTTGAACTAGACAAAATAAGAGTAGCAATAGTTTCCTGTTGTATATTCAATGGAATATTCACCTGAAAATTCCTTTGTTATCTAGCACAGCCAAACAAACTATGACAAGCTAGGGTGGTTGGTAAAATATTTACCCATGTGAAAATGTGTCTTCCAAAGAATTTCCAAAATGTAATTCAGAATTCCTTCTGGATGAACATCTGCCAAATCTGAAAAAAAATTTAGGGAGATGTGCATCTGTTGATTTCTCACATCAATGTGTCCACACATTTACAGTGCTTGCTCATTCTCTGATTTAATGGGCCTTGGTGGTGTTCCAACATTTACTGTGTTATTACCTTTTTTCCTAATAATGTAACACACTGCTTTCTCTGGAAATTATTATTAATCTTTGGAATTTTTTTCAAAAATAACTTTCAACATTGCTAAACCATAATGATATAATTGAAAGGTATTGGAAGCATCTCATGTGGGGAACACTTATTCTTGAATTATTTGTATTACATATATTATGATTAACTATATTTATCATTTTTAATTTGCTTGATGAGCACTATATAAAATATATTTTGCAAGATTTACTATTTGCTACCTTATGGAATATTAAGAAGCACTTTTTTTTTCTGAAGACAGGGTCTTACTATGTAGATCTGGATGGCTAATCTCCAAAGGATCTGCCCATCTCTGCTCCAAATATGGGATTAAAAGTAAGATCCACTGCTTGTGATGATTTTTGATTTTTTTTTTTTTTTAGTCAAATAGGGAAAAATGTGAATAGGACTGATTTTAACTTAATCCCACATTCAGATTTTCTTAATTTTAGTGAGTTGTTTTGCTTCTTTCTCATACCCATTTCTATCTTTATATTTATTTTTCATCATATATTCTTTTCAGAATAAAATTTAAAAATACACATATTGTTCACACTGAACTGTACCAATGCTGACTCTAATTTATTGAAGACAAACCCACATTTTCAAATCATCCACAGGCATTTCTTTTCTCCTGAGAAACAGTCAGAAGTGAAACTCTGCTTCAACTTATTTGGTTATTTGATGCAGTTAGCTTTACCTCTGGGAATGAGATAGAAAACCAGTACCTAAATAACGAGATAGCCTATGTATCTTGTGGAATACATGGGAATTATAATTGGAAAATTAAACTGAATATCAAAGTTTTAGCCCCTGGCACTATTTACAGACTCTATACTTCAGGGAATTTCCCTGTGGAGGATGTGTGTGGCAGAGAGTCCCCAGTGTTGACATGCACAGATTAAGGCACTGTTTAAACACACTCAGAGTCCACCCAGTGTAAAGATCCTTCAATGTTCTCAGCAGTGCTTTGCATAGCATCTAATAGTGTTACTTCTTCACTGCTCTAGTTCCAAACTTCTGCTGTCCAGAGTGTCCTGTGAATAACCTCATCATATTAAAATTAAATTACTAAATAAGGTTGTGGACATGCTTTATCTTAAAATAATCAAGATTGGTATAGGAACTGTGACTATTATTTATAGACAAGAAGAGCTGATATAAACATGTGAGTGAACAAAATCAGAAGAAAGTTGGAGAATGAGTAGATAGGGGTAGACAAGTTTCAAGGTGCTAGAGATATAAGGAGGTCAGCATGGAAGAGATCATATAGACACCTGAGGAAGAATGAAGACCATGAGGTCACAGCACCATCTCTAGATACAACACTGTTCTTACTGCATCCTTCTATTAAAGGCTTCACAGTGTTGTGCTTCCTTCTATCCCTCAGAAAGTTCCCATTGTAGCCACTCATTAACTTGAACAGAGACTAAGGGGTATCTGCTTTATTCTGAGTGTATATTATTTATGCCATAAAATTTGTTTCATAAAAATTTAAATACATGATTTCAGGTCAATGAAAGATTTTAAAATATATCAAACAACAAATTGTATTTTTCAGAACTATCTTGACTATGAGTTAAATATTTTGATCACTATGAGTTAGCTCCTATTTCTCTTTATTTTTCACATCTAACAAGTGAAATGGGAGCAATCTTCATGACATACCTAAGGAAGGAATGAGCTGAAATGCTCACTTATTCATACTCATGGTCTTGTTTGTGACTTAGGTAAACATTTGTCTTTTTATTCTTACAAAGAAACATGAACAACATGATAATATTTCCCATTTCAATATTTCTCCAATCATTGCAATTAATGCTAAGATCCAATGCAATGTTCGTGAGTCTCTAGAGAGTTTTCCTCAGGCTGTTTTTCAAACATCTCTTTCTCCCATGTCCTTCCCTTTAATATACACTGTAAGTACTTAATGTGTCAATGTGATTTATTGGGAAAGCTGCTTGAGCAATACTTGACCTCACATCCTTCTATAGTCAATAAGGATTTAAAGTGGTAGTGTAATTTCTACCTAACAACATGCATCATATTTTTTATAAACCAATAAACTAGAAGAACACCAAAGAAACAATTTTTTTTTTCAGCCCTTCTTTGGCAGTAAACAGATATAAATGTCACAGTACTTTTCTAGATTACACAAGACATCTAAAATTAATTTGTCAATCATACACCCACATGCACATACACACACACACACACACACACACACACACACACACCTCAAACACACGCATACATGAACACACACATATTCACACACACAATGCTACCTTCCACATCATTTTGAGAGGAAAATAAGAATTAACTCTCATGCAAAAATATTTAATATTGTTTAATATATCCAAATTCTAGATTGAACATTTAATTTTAAGTGAATGTATATACATTTTTAACTGTGCTTTGATCAAAGGAGTAGTAAATTTCAATGTACTTAAGTCAATCAAACCAGACATATTGTAACACTGTATCAAACTGAGAAACTATCAAAATAATGCACCTCAAACTGCTGGATTTCCCAATGTATTGCTCACTTTTATAATACATTCAAAATTATTGGGAGAATAACTGAGTTATAGAGTTTGTCTAACATGCATTATCACTGTTCAGTTTCTAACATAATTGCACATACAAAAATATGCATACATAAACAAACATGCATATGTATTAAATTAATGTCACTTCCCTCTAGCAAAAAAATTATTTTACAAATTAATTTTTTCAATTTTAAATTATTTCTCCATATGAAATTTCATGTTCATTGTTGTTGAAAGCACATTTGTTCCTTTTGAAGTTATTACCATGAATATATCTCCTGTAAACATTTCACCTGCTATGCACTCTTGCCTCACAGGTAGACTATACAAAAAATCCATATTTCCTCTTAGGTGCATGGTACTGCTCCGTCTATACTGCATTCAAAGATTATGTAATCAGTAGCTGGGTTCTTATTGAGCAAATAATCTTTTTTTTTAATACTTTATTTTTTTTCTTCAAGTTACATCTCAGTAACAAACCCCTCCCTATTCCCCCTTCCTATCCCGCCATTCCACCCTCTTCCCCCCAGAAGTTTCCCCTTTCAGTCCAACAGATGGTTCCTTCTCTTATAACAGTAAGTATTATACAAAACAATAGATATAAATATGCCACATTTATGAGAGTTAAATGGCCCAGTATACCTTCCCAATGTCCAGTTTATACATATTTGGCCCCTGACTTTAACATTCTACTATCTAACCAACTCCATGAGTTTAAAGGTCTATATGTGACTCAACATTCATACTAACTTGCAACACACTTTTAAGAGTATCTTCTTAGATCTATAACACCCTCTTGATTCCTAAACAATTCAAAATTTAACTATGAGACTCTAGCTGTCTATTCTTCAACCACCTCAGAGACCTGAGAGGGATAAATATATTGAGCAAATAATCTTTATACTGAAATGAAGAAATATATAGTTTTATTACAAGTCACTACTACTTTTTACTACTATTTCCCCCAATCTTCTTCAGTTGAGGAGGTCATTCTTTTATTTTCTTTTTATTTATTTTTTGAATTAAATATGCATTCTGCAAAAGTCATCTGAAAGAATGACTTACTGCATAATTAAATTTCATAGAACAAGTGTGACATTTAGCACTATATTCTACATACACTCAGAATTATGACAAGTACATGAATGACAAAACTAGAATGGCTAGGTAACATTTAAGATAAAATAGGACAGATCATGAGACCAGAAAACCAAATAATTGAAGTGGAGGTCTTCCCAAAGTCTCTATTCAAGTACTGATTTTTTTAACTAGTACTAAACCCTAACAACTTTGGTTTGTTTGTGATATGTGTTTTAATCGTGTACAGCTAGGTACACACTTGTGTTTTACTGTAAGTCAAAACATCATAATTGATAATTTATCAGAAAAATAGAAGACTTGAAGAGTTTAAAATGGCTTGAATAGTAGACAATAAACAGACCACAGACCTCTAACCCTGAATGTACAAATCTCCAATATCACTTTACTACTCATACTGTTTGGGAAAGATCCAATGCTCCAGCCTCATAACTGAACTTTGTTTCTCTCTTTCTTTAACAAAGGAACTTTACTAATTGTAATATAGAGACTTTGAAATGTGTTTTCACTTGGACTTGCTTTCCTCTTGGTACATAGAATGCTTTCACACTAGCATAAATATAAATGTGTTTATCTAAAAGAGAAAACTTTATTAGTCTTGAATTTTAAGATACTATATGAAGAAGATTTTGGCCCCTTGATCTGGAATCCTGTGGGTCAAGTATCAGATCTGTCATTACATATGTGAATGAGCCTTCATTCCATCACCAAAAAAGCATAGTAGAGTTGGATTTATTACAGAATTGCAAGCTGTTATTTATTTTATTTTTGCTTTATGTACCAATTTTTTAAAAGCCTATTCCACAAAGAAGAAAATTCATTCCATCAAGTAGGCAACCTAGGAGTTAAGCAAAATAGTCAAAATCAATCCCAATCAGTAGTATACTCCTGGATCATAATATACTTGTTACAATCCTTTAGCCATATTTATTCCTGACTTTTATGTTAAAATTCTTCTGAAATTTGTTCCAAAAGGGGAATAAATATTTATGGAAATGTTAATAATGATAATTTAAGAATATTATCAGTGTTCTCTCCTGATTTTAGAATTAGGCTTGAAGGAATTTTTGAAGTATTATGAAGATATAAGCAGGTAGATACATTTTCTCAGCTATCAATGACTTTTCTTGGTAATGCATTTCTTCTTATGAATATTGTACAAAATTTTAAAATAAAAAAGTAGCAATGAAGACTAGAGAGATGAAATAGTACTTAAGAGACTGCACTGTTCTTTCATGGGACTCACTTTTGGTGCTTGGCATGTTAGCTGCTCACTATGGTGTGTAATTCCAGCTCCAAAGAATGTAGCCTCCTCTTCAAGCCTCCACCAAACCTGCAATCATGTATGAATGCATGTGTACATACATATAATTGAAATTAAAAGAAAATTTTAAAGAATCTTAATACAAAAGGGACTATCTGACGTTGATACATATTAATTGACAACCGAACAGATTTATAATTGTAACTTAATCATTAGGAAATTTCCAATTAATTCATAATAATGCAGACTTAATTAATCTTATTTAAAAAAAAAACTTAATCTTGCTATTTGTTAAAAACTCTTGTCATCAAATGTCAGAGCTTGGTTTCATAGTATGTCTTTTTATTCTAACCACTAAATAAAATAAAAAATGGTATGTTTATTTATCATAAACTTTTTACTAAATATATTCTAAAATCAATGCAAACCTTATTACTTTAAAGAAGATATGGGGAAATATTTTTGGAGGCAATATATTATAATAGTTAGCATCGTATGTATCCTCAGACTAATCTATGATGGGTCACAAATCCACAGAATCAGAAATGATGCCTACACAAAACAAAGGCCCCAAGGATGTATTAATATTTATAATTTCTTACTTCCTGTGTAGGTAGAATTTCTCTGGCTTACTTAGGTTTCATTATTATTAAGATTTTAGTTAAGAATAACATGACAATATTATCAAAAGTACAAAATACATTAGTGTTATATTTTCATGAACATTGGAAAATAAACAGGGAACTAAGAAGAACATCTAGTTTAAAAAACCATTTGATATTATCTGGAAGTAACCCTGAGACCTCAAGCTAAATTATGTTAGTTAGACAAAATTAAATGAACTTATGTTTCTCAGAGGGTAAATTTTTTTTAAATAGTTAAAATGTTACAATTAATCTTACAGTCAGAATAAGTATGAACAGTAAAATCATAAATATGATAAAAATCTTAGTTGAATTATATTGCCTGCCATTGGAAATTCATGTTTTAAAAAACTATTATTTGCCTATTCCTCAAAACAATTCTACTTCTAAACTTCTACTTTATTTTAAATATTTATTAATTTGTTTTATGTGCATAAAACTATTTTACTTGCATGTATTTATGTGTACCACGTGCATGTTTCATATTTGTATGTGCACTGTGTGTATGCCTGATGCTGAGGGAGGTCTAAAGAAAGTGGCTGAGTCCCGTGAACTGGATGAGGTATGAGTGGTTGAGAAATCATGTGGATTCTGAGACCCTGGAGCCTCTGAGAGCAGCAAGTTCATTTCATCACTGAGCCAACTCTCCAGTCCTTACTTCTAAATTTTAAAGGTTTTATTTAACTAAAGATCCACAGGCATTTTCCTAAACTTAATAACTAATTACTATATATATATTTCAGAAATTATTTCACTGGTTCATAATTAGATCTTCTGAGACAGAATACAAAGTCTGGTAATGGAAATTAATTTCCACTAATGTTGCTGTTGTGTATGAAGAGGCATTCTCTTGAAATACTCTTAGGTTGATGAATTGACCCTCAAGTGATAGTGCCTCTGATGGTGAACTTTCATTAATGTTTAAAACATTATCCACTAAATGGATGTATTGATGATTTTTACATATAAGTGGAATGTATTTAGATGGGCCCCAATTAGAGTCTGTGAGTATTGGGCTCATAGATTTGAATGATATATCTTGTCCATAAGCCCTCCTCTTATAGCAAGAAGAGAGGTACTTTGTTCCAGCATTCCCTCACCCATGTGATGTTCTTGCTAGTCACAAGACAACAACTCTGGAACAAGCAACCACAAAATGAGATGTCTACAATTTTGAATCAAATGAATAATTTTTATTTTGTGTTTTACCCTTAGGTATTTTGTGCTTGTGAGATAAAGATGACTGATACTCATTTATAAGACAAGGTAATTCAACCTCGTTATATGAAATGATTTTTTTACAAGACACTAGATTTAAAAGAAGTGTTGAGATAAGAAATAATAAGGTTACATACAATTCAAAATCTCAAAATTTTAAATGTTTTAAAGTAGTATTTATTTTATTGCATTCCAAGCAATTTGTAAAATAAGAATTATCTCTCTAAAGTATGAGAAATATGACATAAAGTCACACAACTATAGTATAAAATAAGTTGAAGCTGGATCAAATTTTAATGATTGTGATTCTTAAAGTGATCATGAATTATTCAAAATTTCCTTCAATTTGTGTCACATTTTTACTTGTGTCACAGTTTAATAGATTTGTTAAATTTTTAATAGAAAAATCTGTTTTGTCTAGTGAGTTGTTATTTATACTTTAACCTGCTACATTTGGGACCTAGTACATTAGATATTCCTTGATTTCCAGAGTGTATCTGTCTCACAAAGAGGTCAGCTACAATGTCTTCGGACTTGTGATTTATATTTCTCCTTTCAGCTCCAGAGCTACATTTCTGAATTTTCAGAGGCCCCCATTTCCTTCTGTTCATAAGCTAACATACCTAACCATGTTGCTTCTGTAAATCCCACTCCATATCATCATGGCTTGTACTATCACTGTCATTTTTTTCATTTTGCCATAAAACTAATAGTAAGTCTCTCAGTGTCCTAATATGAGGAACAAAAGAATATACCTTCCCTTCTTGTTTAGCTTTTGAAGTAGCCTTACTTATTTTTATTATTTAACAAAGGCTTTATTTTAATATAATGATCCTTTATTTTTGTCGACATGGTATTAAATATTGTAGAAGATATTTCAGTTAAAAGTAGATCATTCAGGGAGCGAAGATGGCGGCGACCTACACTGACGCATTCTGAACGCGGGGAAAAAAGAGCCATAAAAAACACAGAGATATTGGGCACTGTGCAAAAACCAGAGGGGCTAGACCCCCCCCCCCGGAACACTCACAGCTCCCAAGGGACTGTTAAAAGTCCCAGGGCAAGGCTCTCCCCATCTCTCACAGACACGGAGGCCACTAAACGCAGGATTCGGGAACTCCCATTTGGTGAGGCGCCTGGTAAGATCGATCCCAACTTACAGCAGGCAGAATCAGGGTCCATTTGGCCATAGATGGCTGTCCTATTGGGCTCCCCACACATCAGGTTGAACTTATACCCACTTAGAAAAGGTTGTGAGATAGTGGAAGCCTTAGCAAGGAACAAACAGGGGGCTCAGCGGGTGGTCCACAGCTGCTCGTGAAGCAGGAGGGCAGGAGGTTCCGAGAGAGCGCAGGAAGCAGGGAACACAAAGGCAGGCAGGAGGGGCCAAATCTCGCACACACACTATAGCGCAGCTGGGGAGAGAGTACGGCGGGCAGGGACAAATCCCCGCCAGTCCACGGCAGGTCATCTGGGGAGAGAGACAGGCGTGGCTGGGGCCAGGGGTCCGTGCACCCACGGCGGAGCTGCTGGGACGAGAGGTGCACTCAGGCAGCCGGAGGATCCGGGGCTTGGGGTACCCACGGGACCGTGGCGGCGCAGACAAGAAGGGAATTAGGCACAGGGTCCAGCCCTGTGGTGAGAAGACTAGAGAGAAACCAGAAATCGGGACCATAGCTGTATCCTGGAAAATCCAGACATATCAGGTGTGGAGCCAGACCCTGTCAGCCTCCGGGACGGCAAACAAAGCCCACAGAATCTGTGCCTGGGCAAACAGGCCCATACCATCAGAACCATTACAGGCTGATAACTCAAAGTGCAACATAGAGAAGTCTGAATTGGGAGCAGTGAAACAATCCTGGTCCATTATTCACAACCTGGGAATAGGCTGCACCAGATCACAGTGCCTCTGGCCATTAAAACCACAGTGACCTTGAAATCCCCCTGTAAGCAACGACAGATAGCCAAGTAACTCGTCCCCTGCACCAAATCATCCACTGTGGTTCCAAGCACAGAAAACAGACAGCTAAATGCATCCAATGGCGAAAGGTCAAAAAAAAA